>JADDOH010009034.1:0-66054 GCA_016648135.1 Agrypnia vestita | reverse complement strand
TGCGTTTTACAAATTGAATAGGTTCGCGGAAAATAGGTATTTCGCCCGGTTGTGCAATATTAACTTCCAACGTAGCATAATGAGATCTTATTACCGGCGCTAGACTCTTAATGTTAGGCACGCGGGGATTATAAATGGGATAATGAACGAGAACCGAATGGGGAAGTTCGTCTCTTCATGGTCGGGAGGCGAGGAGTCGTACGTCTTTCACGCCCCGTGATCTTGGGAGGCTGAATTTCGATTGTGGAAAAGGATGAAGTTGGATCTACTCGCGTGGCAAGACAGGGTCGAATGTCGGAGCGCGCGTTCTCGGCTATGGAGTCTGATTGGATTGGAGAGACACCTTAGGTCAGGGACTAGGTAAGGCCATCTTAACTGTATCTACCCGGTTGTGACTGGGTTTTAAAGCCAAGAATTACAGGATGGTCTGAAGGTCTTGATGCGGTTACCCCTCTAACATCTAAGGGGAAGAGCCTCTCACGTCCTTTCAGTCCCCTTGGTGCGACGAGCTCGGGCTCTGTTTATGAATGTTTATGAATGTAATAACTCCGTACTCAAGGACGAGATAGGACGTTCCTCATGAACGAGAAATTATAAGATGCAGGTAGCAGTTCGACAATCAATACTTATGCTCGGGACCGCTTTAATGAACGAGATCTGTTAGCAGTTTAACAATCAACTTTTATGATCGGGACCGCATTCAGGAGCGCGATGGCATTACTAACACCATCATACTCATCATTCATCACCTTTTCTAACTTGCTGTATACAGAGACCTTCGGGGTTCTCCTTTCCCGGCCAGCGAGAAACATATCAGGAATTACACAATCAACTGTAATAATCATGCTGTTTTACCATCATTTAATATCTCTAGTCAATAAGACTACACCGTGGGATCAATCACATCAACTATAATTGGCGATGCTAACATGGCTCTGACTGACGCGCTCAAGGACGAGTCTTTTCCAGTCACCCAGTTAGTTCATTCAGCCCTTTAATCAGCAGTAAACATCATAATACTCCGGCTCAGGTAGCCGCAACGTGGGATCCTCATCATATACACCAGTCAATTTGACTGCCCCGCGGGACAATATACAAACCTTAATATCAGACGCGGGATTTCTTCCTGATGTGTTTGTCGCCGGGAGGCGAGGGTTTCGGAGGATTCCAGCAGGAGCAGTAGAGTCTCGGCTTGATCTTGGTCTGCAGATTAGCATGGGAAGCTATTAATTACGCAGGTGGTAGCTACCGGGTACAGCGTTGTCGCTGGGGCTGTACCCCCTTTCGTAGAGAAGGGTAACCTAAAATCTACGTAAAAGTAAAATCAGAATCAACTTGCCTCTTATAAAATATGACTTATGAAAGAATCGAAAATTTCGATTTAGAATCTCGGGCTGTGATAATGTCAGACAAGGCTTGCCCCGAGCCTCTGTTGCGCCTAGTTGTTATGAATATATGTTTACTCTTTCCACTATATACCATGAACAGATAAATCAGGCCGAAGACCACCGATCGCGCCAGTTGTAAGCATTGTATGTATGTATGTATTCTGGAGAACCCAGCCGTTAATTTGCATTTTTGAGTATTGTGTGTGTGTTTAATAAGTATAACCGTGTGTTAATCGACCGTGATTTATCTAATCTGGATGACCGGCAGATCCAGTATACTATTGCGTTAAAAAGAAAAATACGCAATAAAATTAAATATTGCGTGTTGTTGCGCAATATCAGCACTAAGTTCCTATTATGTACCGTCGGTTGTATTATGTGGATACCAAGTTATACTCATAGCGCCCTAGGCTGTATTTCGCAAGAGGTATTTATCTATCTGAATATTCCATCGTAATCGTGACCCCGCGCTCAACCGTGGAATCCGTCCACAGGTGCTAATATGAGACCTCGGTAACCAGGCGGCTTCGTTCTAGGCGAAAAATCTACGTAGACATATTTATGTTCGCGACGCCACTACCGGATGCGAGGAAGTGACTAATGCGCCGCCATGGAAGGCGATTTTGTTAGTCTGTTCAATCGATCGTCGTTTTGAGTCCGGCTCATGTTGCGCGTTAATAATGTTGGGTTAGTTTCGCCTCGTATGAATACAATGGCATTTCTTCTGCTACGCTACCAAAAGTACCGGGTAACCGCGTCACATCGAGGAGTCCTAAATTACTATCACTAGACAATTACTGGCCAAATTATATGTTAGACTAAACGTAAACTTAATTCAATCACGTAAATAAATTTTAAACATAGCTTTGAGCTTGCAAAAGCAGATCTCAAATAATATATTAGACTTTTAATAAATGAACTTAAAGTAAAATCGCTTTTAGAACTTTTCTTAAAGCCTCTCTTTTAAACTTTCGATTTAAACTTCTTCAAAAAAAAAACTCCACCCCAAAATACACCCTCTACAAAGACGCAAACGTCACACCACATATACAGATATAATCATTCATAACACCTCCAATCATCTCATATCTCACAAACTTTCCGCTTTCCGCTCTATGGTCCATCGTTTAGTATCTAGAGTTCCTTCAACACATTATAACTTTCTATTATTATAAATATTATACTAACTTTCTATATTTATTAGAAGTAAGTTTTTATTATACTACCTTTCTCATTGAATCAGGTTTCGTGCCTTCTGCACGCGTCGGGGTCATTACCCATTTGTATTGATTCAAATTTGAAAAAACATTAAAATCTCGAAAAATCCAAAATAATACTAAAATTATTAATTTTTTAAAGGAAAATTTGTTAGATCATTTTTATCGTCGTCACGAGTCTGCCTGCAAAAATTCAGCTCGATTGTATTACGGGAAAAGGGTTAAAAATCGATCCAAAGTTTTTCCGGCAGACAACAAACCGCAGACGCTACGAGTTAAAAGAAAGGGAGTAATAACCCATAAAAACCAAGTTTTTATTATATTCCCTTTCTTTGTAAAATATAAGAAGAATTAAAGATGAATTAAAACATATAACAAAACACTAAACTTACAGTAATTTAATATATTTCTAAAATGTCAGATGTTTTGAGCTTTGATAAGACACTTCATGCTTTGAAGATTAAATTCTAAAAACATTTGTCAGTCAATTTAGATTTTCGACATTCGTAGTGAAGTACCTATTATGTATACCGACGGAGTAATTCAAATTTAGAAAATATTCCGCGGCGTTATCGGGCCGCCGTTGCTAGTTAGCAAACTTTTCTCATGATTCCAATTTGAAAAAACCAATAAAATTTCTAAAAATCCGAAATTATACTATAATTAATAATTTTGTTTAACGAAAATTTGATAGATCTTCTTGATCGTCGCCACGAGTCTACTTGTCAAGTTTCAGCTCGATTGGATCACGTGAAAAGGGTTAAAAATCGATCCAAAGTTTTTTCACCCGGCAAGCCGGCAAGCAAGCAAGCAAGCAGACGCCACGAGTTAATATAAAGGGAGTAAAAATGGAATAGGTTAGGCTAGACAGTCCATCACTAAAGTTATCAAGACGGTACGCTATTCTAGATGACCTTAACTGGTGGCCGAAATATATATATAATAAAAGTACGTCATTTTTGACGGCTAGTGTATTATTAATTTTATGTTCTAAATAATACTCACGTAGGTACATTTTCTCTTTCATCCACTTCTCGCTGTCCACATTATCAAACCATCTTTTTCTATTACTTTAATATTTTGAAACAATATAAAGGAAATATTTTTTAAAAACATATTTAAAAAATAGTAAGGTGAGACACTTAAATCAAAATATTGACCCAAATTTTTATTTATTAATTGACGACTTTAAAAATGGGAACACGTAAATTGAGCAAACGTCGAAATATTACCAAGAATAATCCGAATCTCAAAACAAACAGGTTCATTAGTGAATGAATATTTTAATATAAATTAATTATGAATTTATTTAATGTTTCTTATGTCCTACTATTTTCTTATGCTTCTAATATATTATTTTTGTATTGCTCATACAATACAGATCCTACATAAATAGACATACGGCCTAGAAGAAAATAATTTAGAAACACTTGAAATTCATAAAAACCTAAACACACCAAATAACATAATCAATAATCAAATACAACCCTTCACATCACCCCTTCTTACAATGTTCCCGATCTCCCACCACCTAGATACCCCCTCAACTTCTACCGAATCCACAACCCACACACCAGACAACCACTCCCACATACCTCAGTCTTAATTCACCTGATGAAGGAAACGGACGTTTTCGATAAATGTAGTGAAACAAGTGCTCAAATATAAAATAGTGGAAAAAACAAAGTTCATTGTTTTATTTCATAATTTGTTCATAATGGATTTCCACAGAGTTAACGCCGAAACATTCAACTACTAGTCTAATGGTCTTTAGGGCGGCCTGTCGGGCTCTTGATTTCCATCGAGTACCACTGGATGATTGCTTTTCTTTGCTTTGTATGATGAACAACGTACATCTTTCCATCCTCCTTTAGGAAGTCTGAATTTTTGTTGAAGGTCCATGTTTTGCAGCCTTACGTGAATCCTGGAAGCTTACACAGGTTGTGTTGAATATTTTTCGTTTTAAACACAGTGGAAGATCACATTTAAAAATCAAAATCGAACATTCGAATGCACTTCAGACCAGATGTATTGTGAAGATGATTAATTAAATAATTCGATTCAACAGAAAAATAACAAAGAAATTAATTAAACTTGTATTTATAGAGATTGTTATGACCAAGATCTTCAAGTTAATAAAAAACCAGTATCAAGTAGCTAGAAATAGCTAGAAACAGCGAGAAAACAATCTCAAATGGAAAAAATATACATACAAATACAATAAAGAAAACTGCATATTTTTACATATTTTTTTAGACTTAGAAACGTCTTATCATAAAAACGGACAAATCTATAAATAATATATTACGCGTTTATTCGGTCACATTCGCAACATGATATTATTAGATGGAGAGGCGTATGTTCAAATGCCCAACTCTATAAATAATTAAGAAGTACCGAAAATAAATGATATGTAAGGTAAATTGGGTGAATATGGCCCCATGGGTAATATGCCGCACGTTAGACCATATATTTTCAAAACTTGTACATAGATGGCGAAAGTTGACAGCTAAAATCGTCAGTCGTTTATCGTATTTCATTCGTTTGGTGTTTGTGTGTCACATTTTATAAAAAAATATGATTTATATAAGAAAAAGAAAGATATGTACCAAAATATTTCAACCCTATTTTTTATGTAGCAATCTTCAACTGTGTGTCATATAAAAATGGCGCATTGTATTATGATTAATGATATATTGATCGATTATATATCTCAAACGGTGTCAATACGCTCGTAGGTTGGCCGCCATGACACGACATGACATGACATGTTTTACATCCGTATTCTGAAAATAACAATGTCTGGATCTTTAAGATCTTTATCCCAACACTTAATAGACGATAATAAAAATTAAAAATGTCTAGAGCGGATTTTGTAATTCTACGGCTCAAATACACTGTATTAAAAGATGATATAAGAAAGATTGTTTCTTACAAACGTATTAATTTCTTCATCCACAGCGTCCAGATGAAATATCATGGCTAAACTTGTCATGACCGCGTTAACGCATATTCAAATCTTCCCATCATGACATTTGACAGATAACAATTTACATCTTTCTCCCTCCCTCTATGTCTATCTCATGTAGAAACTTACAGAAACAAACACCGACGTAAAGCTATGTCTCGTTTATTTTTAATTTTTATTATCGTCTATTAAGTGTTGGGATAAAGATCTTAAAGATCCAGACATTGTTATTTTCAGAATCGGGCCATTAATGTACGATGTTTATGATTGCATTATGGGGTAATTAATACGAAGGATTGCTTAGTTCGGAGTTCGGCTTCGTCTATCGAAGTATTGGATTCTAGTGTCAATGACACCCAGGTAATAGATAAAAGCAATTACTGCAATGCAATGGGTATTTCTATGCCAAAACGAAGAGAAATGTGATTGGATAGAATGCACTAAATGCAAGCGGTTGCACGAATCGTGCACACGTTTCGAAAACTTCTGCAACAATTGTGAATAATGTTTTGTTTTAATCGAAGTAATTTTTTTAATGTTAACTTTTTAAACACTCCTTTATTTTTTAAAAATATATTCATTATGATTAAAAATAAAGTGTTCATTGAGTATTGGGTTTAATTGTAATTATATATAGTAGTGCCATATTACTAGGTCTGTGGTGCCATATTCCCGTGGACCTGGGTAACATGATATTTTTCTGTTTTTTTTATAAAGTTCACATTGATTATTATTTTTTTGATTAGATGTTTGCTTTTAGTCTTAGTTTAAGGGGGGGGGTAAGGTTTTTAATTTTTTTTTTGCATTTTATTTTTATTTTTTAAACGAATGTATAACATCGTAAGAATATTGTGTCAAAATTTCAAGTCAATCGGAGCAAAATTGACGAAATTATGAACATTTTGAGCGATACTCAGACTGATTTTCTATACCTGCTGAGAGACGCGCTCACCTGAGGACTACCGGACGTGTTTATTGTATTGGAAGAGTTTTGTGTAGATAAGGACAAAAAGATGCTGATGATGAAAGCTCTTTGCTGTGTGAACATGGCATCGACGATTATGTGTAAGTATAAAATAAGTGTTGAGTTTTATTTTGAATTTTACAGTGTGCAAAACTTTAAAGCGTTTTCCCCACATCACACGTTTTCAAAGTCGGTGTCCATCATAACTTCAAAACTACTGCACCGATCCTTTTGAAATTTTGAACACTATTTCTGTACATAATTTACAAGGTAACGCTGGAGAGTTTTTTTCAAATTTGTTATTAATTTTTATTTTTTAATAACAAATTAGTCGATATTTTTCGCAAAAAATCGCATTTTTCCCTTCAAAGTGTTCCAAAAAATTGAAAAATTGAAATTTCAAAAAACCCTCCCAGCGTTACCTGGGAAAATCTATTATCTAACAAATGAACTTTGATTTCTTGATTTCAGATGATCTAGCACCAAGTTATGATGGACACCGCAATTCTCCTTTTTTCCGAGACACGTCCGAATAATTGCTGCCATTGCCGTATTTTTTAGTATTTCGTCTTGAAAATTTTACACAATATTCTTCAAATGTCATACTTTAATGTATCATTGGTTTAAATAAAGAGATTTTAACTGTGTCGTCACCAAAAATTCACAAAAACATACCTTTTTATGTACGAATTAACCTTACCCCCCCCCCTTAAGAAACGTACTTTCCGAAACACAAAGAGTTTATTTTCTAATTAAAAAATTGGGCGAGTTAACTAAGCTCAAAAAAATTGGTGCCATATTCACCCAATTTACCTTATATAAAAAAAACAAAAATCAAATCGAGATAATCGCATTAAACCACTGCACTCCATCAGTTATGATGAAATATACCTAACTAAGGGACGATAGCATCAACTAAGATTATAGAAATCTTTCATAGAAACCATCAGATTTTTACGAAAACGAATTGTGCGATTTTTTCATAGTCGATATAAGTTACTGTAATGATAGTTCAACTTTTTACAAAAAAGACTTCTTGCAGAAATATTTAAAAAAAATGTAAAATTTGATATTGCGTATCTCCATAACTATTCATATTAGGTCATGGTTGCTTGAACACCTTCGACTCATTTTCAAGCCAGGAATTCACCTGTAAAAATTTTGCTACTGCAGCAATGAACCAGACGCATTCGGCAAACCATTGAAGTCTCCCTCCTGCTCAATCTGATCCTGTGAAACCAGGCTCGAGGTGGGATGAGTAGCAGAATAGCGGCCCAGTGTCGACCTTTTGACACTTTAGTGAGGTGCTAATGAGACTGCCACTGAAGTTTCTAGTAATATTGAGAAGATCGCTCACTGGAACGGTCGAAACTTCAAAGGTTACAATTTATCAGCCAGCAATGTTTTGAAATGAGACAAACTGCTTTTTTTATAAGTTCAATAATATAATTTTATATCTAAAATTATACACGAGGTCAGTCGATGAACATTAGCAAATACACCACTTAATGGTGATTTTTATCATAAATTATAATGCAAATTTATATTTAACTTTAATACACTAGTTATCCCGAAGGTGAGAACATTTTTCTCGAAACATGTTGATATTTTATCTGTGAAAGTGGTGAAAACAAGGTTATTTTGACTTTATTTAATTAAATTAATATATCACCACAAAGTGTAAACCCTCTTTCAGGAGCTTCTAGGAGGAGTCCTTCAAAAAATTAACTTCTATCATGTTTTAGCGGAGACGTCGTTCTTGAGATTTTATGGATACGGAAATCATACTTTCAACCTTTTGATCTCTGGATGAGACTGTACCCCCTCCAATTTTACCCAATATATATATATATATAATATATATAGATATATAGATATATATTATATATATATATATATTATATTATAATATAATATGTATACCCGTTCCGCCCGCACCCGGCGGTAACCCCTCGTTCTGTCATTCAGTTCAATCTCGTATTTGCGCGCGAGTTGGGACATCTTGATTTCCAATATATACTGATTTATGTCCAAAACAGTCTTGCAACACCTTGTAGTTGGTGCAAGAACAATTGCCAATGTAGTTTTTAAGTTTTGCGAAGCTGGAAAGCAAACAATGGATCAATATTATCGTCTGACAGGACTCTAGACAGAGCGGCCGCCATCACTGGTTCGTTTCTTTAGTGTTGCCCAACCAAATTTCTATTACAATATCATAAAATATATTTGCCAATGTACCGGCCACTCTGTATATTACGTATTGTGTAATAAATTTACACCTGGGCAACTTCTGTTTCGTGACAGGGACGCCCTCCATTCTGAAAAATTATGATTTGTCAAATCATAATTTTTCAGAATACGCCAATCATATTATAGAAAATAACCACCCTTTCAGCAATACAAAAATACACATCCTACATAAACAGACATACGGCCTAAAACAAAATAATTTAGAAACACTTGGAATTCATAAAAACCTAAACACAACAAATAACATAATCAATAATCAAATACAACCCTTTACATCACCCCTTCTTACAATGTTCCCGAATTCCCAGCACCTAGATACCCCCTCCACTTCTACCGAATCCACAACCCACACACCAGACAACCACTCCCATATACCTCAGAATTAAATCACCTGATGAAGGAAACGGACGTTTCCGAAACATGTAGTGAAACAAGTGCTCAAATATAAGTGGAAAAAAACAAAGTTCATTGTTTTATTTCATTATTTGTTGAACTTTTTCAATATTTTTATAATTTTGTCAAGAAATATGTTTACTTGGACCGTTTGGAAAACTGATTTTACCCATAATTTTTTTAAAATACAATATAGATAATTTCGATGAGATGAGAAAAAATGCGGGCCATTGTTTCCTTGGTGGATTAAGGTAGATAGTGTGTCCTGAAGGAGGGTGGAGCCGCTAGTCTGTAGAACCTAGGGGATGTAAATCTGAAGCGTGTCTGAAGCGTGTGTCAGAAGAAGAATATGTGACAAATTCTATCTGCTCTGCCTTCCTCCGTATTTGATAGTATCTCGGTAAGTGTTAGGCCGGCCGCACTTTGGATATGAATTATTACGTACGTATTCGTACGATTATTTTCGTACGTATGGAGCGCGCACATTGATTGCGTCTTGCGTTGGTCACGATCAGTTACTTTTCGCATTTCTCCAATAATGTTTGAGCCAAATGAATAATCTATATCTTCTGGAAAAATCTATTATGGCAGACTTAAATAATGACCAATTTCATGACTATCCTTCTAATAGATTCACAAGTGCTGGGGAGAATCGAAGTGCAACGAGAGCTCATAACATCGGAGAAATATTTAAAAGTTTTTTTGTTCGAAGAACATGATTATACCTCACCTTTCTCATCATCTTTTGGTGTCATGTCAGGTCCCCCCAACGTTGACTATCACCCGAGAGAAAGCGTCCCTGTCCTGGGCAGCACGAAACAGCTCTCCAACACTTCTTATGCCCGTCCAGTCGCGTATATTGCGGAGCCAGGAAATTTGTCTCCTTCCAACACCTCTACGACCCTCTATCTTGCCCATAAGAATCAGATGGAGCAATTCATATTTTTCTCCTCTGAGCACATGACCCAAATACGATACCTTTCGGATTTTGATATTTGTCAGCAACTCTCTATTCACTCTAGCTCTTTGAAGAACTCTTGTGTTGCTGACCATATCCGTCCAGGGTATCCGGAGCATTCTCCGATGTATCCACATTTCGAACGCCTCCAGCCGTTCATGCTACTCACTTTGAGGGTCCACGATTCCACTCCGTACAGCAGGACTGACCATATATAACATTTGACCAGTCGCTGTCGAAGTTTCAGGTTAAGATTGCCATCGCAGAATATCTGTCTCATTTTGTTAAAAGCAGCTCGCGATGCTTCAATTCTGCATTTGATTTCGGTTTCTGGGTCGAGGTCTTCCGCTAGGATACTTCCAAGGTATTTAAACTTTGTCACTCTCTCTATACCAGCCCCATTCAATGTGAGGCGTGCTCCAGTGTGATCTTGCCTACTTAACACCATGAACTTTGTTTTACTCACGTTCATGTGAGTAAAACACACCCAGTCTCACACCAGCCTCATTAATTCTGTTTACGAGTGTTTGTAAGTCTTCCATTCTATCTGCCAGAATGACTGTATCATCCGCATACCTGATATTATTGACGTGTACACCGTTAACCTTGACCCCCAGTTCTATGTCATGCAAAGCCTCCTTGAATACTAGATCGGAGTATAAATTGAATAACATAGGTGACAATATACACCCTTGTCGAACTCCACGTTTGATTGGTATAGACTTTGTTGAGCTAGTTTCCAACTTGATGACAGCTTCCTGGTTCCAATGTAGGTTTTTAATAATGTTAATGTCTTTGTCATCAATACCACGCTCTTGGAGCATCTTGATGAGGTCCGCGTGTTTCACTCTATCAAACGCCTTTTCATAATCAATGAAACACGCAAAAACGTATTTTCGTTGGTCGCGGCATTTCTGCAGTAGCACCTCACCTTTATTGAACCAAATTATTTATCTTACATGTATTTTTTAGTTCTTTAGAGATTCTCCGCCATGATCTGCGCTGATGGTCACGTAGTTGAATCACTTTGGTCCCACAAACATTTGTGGTCATGTATCAAATTGACAAAATTTTCAATATCCATCGTACGAAATCGCAAATATTTCCGAACAAATCCGGATTGTATCGGATGTCGCATCTATATGTGCGTACACGCACTACTAAATCGTGTACAGTGTGCGATGTTCAGTACTACTTCGAAGGTCAGGAATGTACTTGCGTATTCGTACGTATACGTACTTCTCAATTTCGTACGAAAACGCAAAAAAAACTACCGATTAATTCAGAACTTCTGGTTAGTTCTGATTTTGAAGGCTCTACTATACTATCTGTATCTAATACTGTACTAATCTTGACGAAGACGAAAAAAATACTCTCTTTCTCATTGAAACAGGTTTCGCGCTTACTCCACGCGTCGGGCTCGAAAATTAAACAATATATAAATCGTTAAAATTTCGAAAAATCCAAAATTATACTATAATTATTAATTTTTTTAAACGAAAAATTGTCAGATCATTTTCATCGTCGCCATGAGTCTGCCTGCAAAGTTTAAGCTCGATTGGATCACGAGAAAGGGGTTAAAAATCGATCCAAATTTTTTTCAGCAGACAAGCAGACGATACGAGTTAAATGAAAGGGAGAAAAAAAGGTATTTCATTTTGAAATGGTAGGGTGAATTAAGGTCCACCTGTACATAGTTAAGTAAAGAAAAGAAATCAAAATATAATTGATATGTTAAAAAAATACGAATATATTCATTACAAATAATTTTTATTGGTTTATAAAAGGGTAAACATTTTTTTAACAATATAAAAATTATTCAAGTCTGTGGCTTTAAAAATTTACTTACACTTGTAGCTAAATTATACACAGTACTAAATTATTTAGACTGTAATAATTTAAAAATATATATACAACTTAATATTCAGACCCCCAATACAAAATTAGTCAATTTAAATATAATAAATGTGAATATTTGACTAATAATAAGAATTATTCAACGTATAATAACAAAGAATGATTTTATTGTTTTTATTGTATCTTGTTAAAGATTTTCAATGAAATACAAAATGTCACTGTTACTCGAAAATGGGACTTTCATAGCGTAAACCTAGAAGTACAAAAAAACAGAAGAACGAAAGTAGACTGAATGCAGTGGATGTCAGAACACTTAGACGTATGTGTGACAAATCCATTTATGACAGAGAAAATAATAAAGATATTAGAAGTAATGTAAAGCTGATCTTTGCATAGATAAAAAAGGGGCGCTCAGATCGTCTGGGCATGTTGAGCGAAGGATTGAGGAAAGAGCGTGAAGAAAGATATGTGACGGCGTTAGAAAAAGGTGACGACCGCGGAAGGTGTCGCATGATCAGATTAATCAGATACTAGAAGATAGTCCTGTTGGAAGCCTTAACAATCGTCGAGGCTTGAGGCAAGTGTTTAGCGTCAGGACAGAAGAGTGTTCCTATGTGTCTATATAGAAGGCGCTCTATCCTCTCCGCCTATCTCCGCGGGAAAACGGCATGATGGTGTAAGTAAGTACAACAAACACAATAAAGTGAATAATGTAGTACCTACCTATAATAAACAAAAAATTCGTAAATCGAATATTTAAATCGTTTTTCATAAAGCCTTAATTCATCCAAACAATCATTTATAATCATTTCCAAAATGGTAAGAAATTTACTGGCGATGAAAAAATTTATTTTTAACTAAAGTCATAATCGTTATTATAATTTAATATATTCTACTACTTTTTGCCGCTTGACTTTCGCTAGGTATTCATTATCAATTGCAGGCCCGGAATAAGTAAATTGGAGCCCTGGGCAAGGACCTCGGCCGGCATAAAATATTAATGTTTTTAAAAAAAATAATACAATAGGGGAGTTGTGCTTAAGATGACATAGTCAGATAAGATGACACACCAACAATATTGATTTAAATATGCGCGCTAAAAGTGAACCAATAACGCTTTAGAGAGTGCCTTCAGATATCGCTGATGTTGACACTCAGTATGGCGAAAGGGGAACACAGATTGCAAAGTTGTGCGTATGTATTTTTGTGATTTTGATGTGATTAAAAATTTTGCTTACGATTTTGTTTGGTGGTGAAAATATTCGCAAGGTAAGGAGCTTCTTGTAAAACTAATTTGGAATGTCTATTAGAACTATTATATGACACAAATATTGATAAAAACGCATTCTAACCTCAAAGTTATTGTCACAACAATTAAAATAAAGTTTGCATTATCTATTGGGTAAGATGAAGTAGGTGTAAGATGGCATACTATGTCATCTTACCTTTTCATATAGTTCATTGCCTTTACTGCTAAGCCAAAAGAACATTGGGTGAAGTGCCAACTGTGTTCCAACTGGTGTCATACACAATGCGCAGGCATACATGCAAGAAAGAAAATTTTTATTTGCGATCTATGCTCCTAAGATTAATAGTGTATAAAATGACATACCTTTTAAGTCTAAGATGGAATACTATGTCAATTTACCCTATAGATATGTCGTCTCACACACGTCGACCTGAGTGCGATTTATGTTATTTTTTTAATTTTATGTCACATTGATTGTTCTAAAAATTTAGTAATTTCGTTGATTATGATACATTTAAGAATATACGCAAGATGCTAATCTCACACGACTTTAATTATTTCAAATATTTGTCTTGAAAGAAAAAGTATGTCATCTTAAGCACAACTCCCCTACAAACGTTTTACGGGCCCTAAAAATTTAATTTGAATAACAAGGAGTGTATTAAAATAACAGACATTAATTAACCTCACGATAAATCGTTGAGCTATTAGCACTATTAAATACCTTTAATGATATAAAATGTTTTGGTGTTTGTATGTGTCGCCACCCGAAAATAACTTATCTCCCAGACTCGTCAAACATGACGGACACTAAACCTATACATATACAGGATGTCTCGTTGCTAGTAGAAAAATCTTCATAGGAGTCTTTTTCACTCAATTTTGAATAGAAAATATTATATACACTTTAGGTAAAACGTTGGCAGTTAGGTACGGGGACAAGATTGCCGTTAAATTTAGACTATAACTATAGTAAATTATATGAAATATTAAAAATTCATTCTCTCTAATATATGTAAAAAAAAAGAAAAATGACAAATACCTTACAAAAAAATATTTTTCAAATTTTAAAGTTTTCGACATTTCATCCAAAGTGTAAGGAATATATTCTATTTAAAATTGAATGAAGAAAACTCCCTTAAAGTTTTTAATACTAACTAGAGACACCCTGCATACTTATAAATAACATAACTATTATAAACTATTATACATGTACATATATATAAACACCGAAAATATTCATGTTTATTATATATATATTTCTATAATTCAGACTTCTCAGTAATTATCGAGTCCTGGCGGTGGTATATTTCTCAATATGTAAGTACATATTTTAAAAATATTTTTATGATTTTGACAGAACAACGTGTAATGTACAAAATTAATTATATTTTTAAAAGATTATATTTTTTTTGGTTTCTGATTTTTGAATCCGCCGACTCAACCAAAGCTCCTTTCTTCATATAAATTATAAATAAGATGATCATACATTAAAAAAACAAACAGAAATTATGTTATCAGCTCATTCTACAAAATTAAATATTTACATATATAAAAATATGAAAGAAAAATTTAAAAATAATAATAAAAACAATACGGAATCTTTACCTAATCCTAAATATTTCTTTATTTACTACTCGGCACCCATAGCAATTAATTCAAATTATTAAAAAATATTATTTTACCACACGTTTAATTTTTCGGGAATTATTCGTTTTCTGCGCGTATTTACAAAAAAATGATTGATTTTGAGGCTGGATATTTCAACATACTTCTTGGTGATCACTGGGAATGTATGCGTACATACAAGAATGAAGAACAAGAAGTCAATCTCTAAAAAAATGGACAGATCAAGTCACACAAATTACTGTAGTCGGTGACGCAAAAAGTGTAGAAGCGGACTGAAGGACCAGTGCTCAGTCCTGACATGAGCTCTGTACATGATACAGCATCATCGTCCACATTGCGAATGGTTTCAATAATTGTATGCATCAGATTATCAATTATCCCGTTGCTTTGACTTGCATCCCTAAAGGATCCTTTAAGAATCCTCATTAACTAAATTAAATATATTGCATTTTAAATAAGAATACGCGGATGATTATAACTGTTTTTCTTTGTCCTCTAAATTAACCGCCTTTGCTTCTTGTTCCAGGATTTCTTCGTGACCGTATACCGGGTGACTTCCGTCCCCGCTGGCTTCTACCACCTTCCTGACTAGATCCGTAGAAGGCTCTTTGAGGTCGTACGCCCAACCGATCTTGGCAAACTGGTCGATCCAGAAGGTTGTCAGATTCAGGCCGTAGTCTCCGAGTTCAGCCGCTTTGTAGTCCCAAGGGAAGGCGTGGTGGTAGTTGTGCCAGCCCTCCCCCATGGCGAGGAAGGCCACAGTCTTGTTCTCCACAGGGCTTATTCTCCTGTAATTGAAAAAAAATGTTAAATTGATGACTTCTATTAGGGGCGAATTGTATCCCATAGGCAGGTCCAGGAAATTTGATGAAAATTATTTAAAAAAAAAACTCAAATTATCCACAGGTCATTAATGACCCTGACATAATCGTGATTATTTTGGTGACGATCCGAAATCGCGTATTTTCTCGAAATATATTCCGTGCATAAGTTCTCGAGGGCACACATGTGTGCGACCTTCTTTTGAACCGGCGAAAACAGATGTGGCTACACGCCGCATTCCTTGTTTTGCCGGGTTATTTGATAATTAAGTTTTAGGCTGTAGAATAAGTTATAATAATATCGTTATTTTAGAATAAGATTTGTAATAGTGTAAATATTATTTTTTAATTAGCATTATATAATAATAACGCAAGCAGTAAGATCGGACGTTATCCAGCGGTGGGAATAGTTGCAATTATTCCCGCGCTATGGGCGGCGTCTCCGACCCAGCGCGGGTTGAGGGGGGAAGAGTGCGCGGGGAGAGGCTCCCGGGCAGCGAGAAGATACATCGGGTGCGGTAGCGCCCTTGGCTGTATGCGTCGATCCTTCTTCGAGGGCGAATCTCTCGTCACGAGGCGCCACCCGTTTGGGTGGCCGATATTTTTCCCGCGTCTGTCGTGACGCCACCGGCAGCGAAGGAGACGCGGCGGAGAAGGGTAGTCACCGCGCCTCGGCGGTGACCGGTTCTCCAGCGAGAGGTTCCAGGGGGAGGCCAGAACCTTCCGATGACGTGGATCCAGCGGTGATGCGGATAGCGGACCGCGGATCCCGCGACGGACGCGCGGGTGCGAGCGACTGGCCACCCGCGGCCTCCACGATGGCGACGGCGATACGTGTGTTTGTGAACAATGGTTTTTCCTTGTGATATGTGATAAGGACACGGTAGACTTTGGTGACGTTAGACTGCTTGCGTTTAGGCTAGGGTTAGTTTTAGGTTAGTGATAATTTTTATTTAGTTGATAAGTATTAAGTAAGAATTTTGTGTTTAATGTAAATAAAAGTGTATACATTTAAATGATTGGTGTTGTGCTGTTTTAAATTTCCCGCTCCCTCCATTGGCACGCATTTTTAGTTGGTATACGAGGACGCCTAGCGTCGCGTGGAATCACGCTAGATTGATTCCCGTCATATCAACCCTAATAAATATTCCTAGTATGACATTGAAAATTTAAAATAAAAATGTAGATAATTATGGGAACAATATTAACATGAACAACAATGCGTTTTTTTATGGTTAGATAAGGGAGCATTCATAAACCATGTGGTTCCATTTTGAACTCTTTCGAACCCCTCCCTCGAGGAAGGGAGGAACGTAGTTTTTTTCCAATTAATTCCAGAAGTTATTTTGTGCTGCTTTATCTTATAAAATAAATTTTAAAATTATTGATTTTGTGTTTATGTGCGCGTATTTAATGATCGCATATTCTGTACCATTTAAATTGTGCAAAAATAAAATAAATTGAAGAATTAGGAGCTCTGACCTCCTCTCCCCCACCTAGCGCAGCGTAGCATTCTACCTAACCCCTTGACCAGGCCACGCAGTTTATGGACGCTCCCTAATAAGAAACACTAGAAAAAAAATACTTGTACATGATAAATTATGTTAATTACAGCAAGTAACTTTGTGAACACCACTTTTTTATTTACAATATCAAAAATATCACGTTGTTTACAATATCATGTTTTGAGAACAATGTTCTCTTCTTCAGTATAAGTTTTATACAAAGTTATCCTGTATAACTTATCTTGAAATTTGTACGTGCAATAGATATCTACGTCCAAAAAATTCTAAATTGAATGTATTTTTTGATGCATCAAGGCATTCAAATAGTCAAATGAGCTTCTATTTTTATCACCAATTGCTAAAATTCTGATAATTAAACCTGGCAGTTTCTAGTTTGTTCATTGTTAAACTTGCAATCCGAAGCAAACTTATAAAAGCGCGTCTTGACTTTTTTTCGTTGCTCGTTTGCTTGTTTAGGTATTTAGTAATATAATACTTTGTCGGCTGATTATGCATTAAGATTTTGTGAACAACGAAATCAACCGGTATTAGAACACACTCCTCGGCGCCTGGAAATAAAGAAAGTTCCAGAACGTGCGAAAGGCGATGACCGAGAGCAAAGGAGGTACTCTAGGGAGAAATAATCGGGTCATCGTATTGGGAGGATAACCGCTCGCGCTCTGACCTTTACTATTATTTAAAATGATATATCAGGAGTAATAATGTATGAAGTGGTAAAAATAAAAGAAGAATATCTCTAAATTTTTTTTATAAAAATGTGCAAATGTCTTACTTGTCATACGGTTTTTGACCGTACATGTGCGCCAGGCTGTTGACCAACCAGGTGCAGTTGAGGTTGATGATGTACCTCACCAGCGGCTGGGAGACGATGGCGTTGCCCCAGGTCTCTCCCCACAAGTAAACTGGGATTATAGTGGGCAGCACGAAGCAAAACGTAATCTTCATCAGTTTGAAGTACCTAAAAGTCGTGACAATGAATTAAAATTCTCAGAAAAAAATACAAATACTGGTATATAGAGACTATCTATGTATTTCGTGAAAATATAGATATTGTATAATAGATAGATGAAAATAAGTGATGGATTTGCCAACCGATTTCCCGTTTATATGGTTTTTGTGAAATAATATTTAATAATAGATTATTATTTTTATTATACAATTGGGATAGGTCACTTGTATGTAAATTCATATATTATATTCTGTTTGTTTCGCTCTCTAAACAAACTGCTCACGCAGCTGCTAACTCGTCGCCACCTGGAAACAAAGGAAGTTCCAGAGCGTGCGGAAGGCGATGACCGAGAGCAAAGAAGGAGTTCTAGGGAGAGATAAGAGGCGTCGCCGCAGTAGCAGAAGTCGAGTCTCCGTCATCGGATCGGGCGGACCTCCGCTGCGCGACCAGACTTCCCGTACTCGTGTTTATAATACTTGTGTATACTTTCACTAGCTCCCGGAGCTTGTCTCCGGTGAGAAATAAATGTATTCAACGGGTTATTTATTTCATTTCGCGAAACTATAAACTTTAACTAAACATTAATTTACAAATTGAAAATATCTTTATAGGTTTATATTTATAAATAAATTTACTAATATTTTTCGCTATTAATCTGCGTATATATGAAAATAAAATATGTCGCAGTCCTCTTGCAATTGATTTACATAATTTTTTTGAGATACCACAAATGTACCCTTAAACTTTTACATACTTTTTTGACATTACATACATGACGTGTTCGGTAAAATCTGTGAAACGGTGTAGATTTGTATAGAAAATATATCGCGGTGGAGAGTGGGGTAAAGGTGAGGAGGTACTATCGTATATATCTAAAAATAAATAAAAAGGAGTTACGGACGTTACAGGAAGTACGGACAGACAGACAAAAAATTATTATTATTGGATATTCTGTCGTTTTATATGAGACCGAGCTGTGCTTACTTGTGGTGGAATTGGACGACCGGGTCGTCCAGTATGTCGCTCATGTCGATCGTCTTGCCCTTCTGCAGGACCTCGGGGTGCTTCTTCATCATGAGCCAGCCCACGTGGGAGAAGAAGAACCCTCGGTTGGCGTTGTGCGGATCGGCGTCCGTCTCGCTGAACTTGTGGTGCACCCGGTGGTCGCGCACCCAGTCGAATATTGTGTTCTAAAGTATATTAAAGAAAATAAATTATTATTGTCAAGTTGCAATGTCAGAACCAAGTTCTGTAAATTATTAAACAATTTTTTATTAATCACTTAGAAAAGGCATGCAGAAAAGTCAAATTAACGAAAAAATATTCTAACTGCTACCGGGATTCGAACCAACGGACCTCCATTCTATCCGGGTATGGCACGTTATCCAATTTTGCCACGGTAGTCTGGTAAGTTAACGAAAATTTTTCGACCTTATATGTAGTCTCTTTAAATGATTAACATTTTTTTTCAATTTGTAAAACAATCCGCTTTTTATAATGGAATATTCACAAATACCTTCGTGCTTTTACCGCTAGAGGATGTCAGAAATTATTTATTTTATTTTAATTATTTGAAAACATTTTGTATTGCAAGGTATTTATGATTATTGCTTTATAAAAAGCGGATTGTTTTAAAAATGGAATAAAAATGTTAATCAATTAAAAAGAGACTACATATAAGGTCGAAATTTTTTCCTTTATTTACCAGACTGCCGTGGCGAAATTGGATAACTCGCCATCCCCGGATAGAACGGAGGTCCGGAGGAGGAATTGGTTCGAATCCCGGTAGCAGTTAAAATACTTTTTCGTTAATTTGATTTTTCTGTATGTCTTTCTAATTGATTAGTAAAAATTTGATTATTTAATAAGTAATATATACACGACAAACTTTAATTTAATGCGAATATTTTATTACATTTAATTATTTCTCAAACACACTTTCTGTACACGAGTATTTAGAATTAAATATAAGAATCAAGAATGCACTTAAGAACTCTTGTCAAAGTTGAAGGTAAATCGTGCTTCGGAAAACCCTTTCGAAGACATGGAACAACAATATCCATAGTGATACTGTTCAGAATAGCGGTAGCTCTTTCAACAGGAATAACCATCGATAGGTTGGTCCTGTGTATTGGAATGTGAAACAATCTACACTGCCGACAGTCTCTTAATCATTGCTCTCTATGTAATTTCAGGATTATCGATTGTACCACGCAACAATCGATAAATATGTGCAATCAAATACACATTCCAGTCTCTAAGCTATTATAGCCGAGTATACCGTTGAAAAACTCGCTTGGGTTAGGATTTATAGTAGATCAAAGCATTCTCTCACGTAGAAATTTCATCTCAGCAATTTCTACACATGCATATTGTTTTTAATAAACCGGGAATACAAGGAATTGATGAATATGCTGTTGAAGAATAGAGATTTCAATGAAAATCATTTGTTGTGCATTTTTTAATTCAGTCCGTGCCATTTATTAATGAGTTCCGACGCATTGTCGTATCAAAAGAGATTATAACCGAAAATCTCAATTATAAAGCGAAAAGTTTGTGCGAAACAGAAAAAACTTTGGAACGGTGATTTTTACAAAGTTTATTCCGTCTGGAAAATCTAGGTCAACACAGCTTTTTTCAGCTCACAACGTTCCATCATGAGATATGAATGGACCCTAGAATTATGCAATTATTTGTCAAAATATACAGATACTATATTGATGATCATCATCATCATTGTCTTCATTCCCTTGTCTTTGTAGGGTCAGAGGCCCAAATACTCGACAAGTTGCTTTCATGTTCCCCTGTCTTGGGCTGCTTCCGTACGTGTTAATCAGTCGAGAACCATTCTGTTCTATTGCTTCTCTCAGCTTAGTCTGGAAACGGGTACACGGAATGTTTCGAGTGTAACCGCTGAATTGTTTATTCTATATTTTTGGATGATTCAACATATTTGGATAAAATAGTGTTCATGTCGACAAAATAAATTGACTCTCCGGGTAGAATTATAGGGTTGCAGAAGAGATAATTTATTTCCAAAAAAGGGCTTAATTCTTGTTTTAATTTTGAAGGCTTTTAACTAGCCGCCAAGAAATTTAATTCATTTAATATTAATTAGTTTTGTCATAACATGTGGACTAGCAAAGAAAAATTTACGAAAAAAAATTAGATACAAATAACCGTCTTGTTACAGATTTAACTAACAAAAATATTAATTTAAATGTAAAAAAACTTCAAATCTTAAGCACCTCTACGAATTGAGAAATTTAGCCTTGGTGGTAGAGGAAAGTTGTTAATTTCCTGTTTTTTATTGTTGTTGTTTCAGACAGTTATTGTTGACATAAATTATTGTTATGAGACTTGGGATTCCTTGGGCTTGGTCCTGAGTTTTGCGTAGTAAGGCATGCGGTCGGTAGGGCAGCAAAGTCCACTCAATTACTGATGAATCATGAATTGTGAGCTTGTGTGACAATAATCATCGATAATAATATTTTAAAAAATTGACAAAATACCAAAATAAGCCGATCTACTACGCAGTTGTTCAATGTCAAAGTAAAAACTCGCTAAGAAGCTATGTAAGCGCTTTTTTACACATTGTTTACGGGAGACGCTTAAACGCGTCTTAAAAGTAACTAAATTGAATAATGGCCAAACAATTTTTCGAAGGAAAAAAGATGTTCTCTTACAAGTTTGGCAATCGAAAAGAGAAGTGTCTTTAATTTGTACCATACATTCGGCAGAAATACGAGAAAGTCACTACATAGATTGGAAATAAGAATCTGCGAAGGAGATGTCGTGTGTGCGCGGTCCACAAAGTACGTAGCGAAACCCGGTATATGTGTAAATTCTGTGCTGTTACTTTACAAAAAGGGAATTGTTTCCAACGATTTCATACTTCCAAACAATATTAGTGTTTATTTTTTAGTATTTTGTAATATATATATTATGCTGAACGTGCATAAAGAACGACAAAATTGCAGTTTTTTCAAAAATTTAAAATTTAAACTTAAATATAATAATTGTCTATCCAAAAATATAAAAATTTGTGACCAGATCATAATAAAAGATTTAGAATAATGTAAGATACTGAAAATTTTATTTAAATTTGATTAATAGTTCAGAAGTTATAGCTATTTTACATGAAACGTAATTTCGCGCGCGAACCTGATAAAAATTGTTGTAAATTGATTAAAAAACCTCCCGCAAACATTGTGTTAATATCGCATTATCATATGCGCCAAATATTCTCAACTTATTTGTGTTATAGGCAACCCCTAGCATATAGTTTAATACATTATAAACCACCATACAACTATGAGTGACTTATTTGCTTAAACCACATTTTGACCTTTATAACGAATCCAAATAAAGTACCCGGGCGGAGTCGAACACAAGTTTGGAAGCAGGTAGACTACGATATTATAATACCATCACGAGATTCCAAAATCGAGAAAAACCGTACATTATCAAATTTTTCCGAACAATCTAGGAGACTGGAAAAAAATAGAAATCGATAGAAAACGCGAATATAATTGCGAAACTTCCAAAAGTTCAGGAACTATATAACAGAGATATGATAGAGATATGACAGATATGACAGAGATATGACAGCGATATGACAGATATATGGCAGAGATATGACAGAGATATGACAGAGATGTGACAGAGATGTGACAGAGATATGACAGAGATGTGACAGAGATGTGACAGAGATGTGACAGAGATATGACAGAGATATGACAGAGAATACGAATGAGAAACGGTTTCATACCTGACCAGCCACTGAGTAACAGAGCATTAGGATAATCTTGAGAGGCAGCTTGGCCTTGTAAGCCTTGTGACACCAGTGCCTGTGGACTCCAGCAGTCACGCCAAAGCCCCCAAGCCCGCCAACAACGAAACCTACAGAGCAACGAAGAACATAAACAATAAAAACATAAAACATCATATAAAAACTTGGAATTTAATATTTACAAGGGTGTAATATCCTGTAACTTGATAATTATTATATTTTTAATGTTTATAGCGTTAACTTTGTGGTTGGACATAAATTATTAATTTTGATTAAACAACTTTGTGTTAACCACTCAACTATTATAGTAATTCTACATCTACCGGTTTCGATACCACTGTATCTTCATCAGGACGGACGCAAACTAACTATCCATTACTTATTCTAGCAAACAAACCAATTTTTGAACGGGGGCGTGGCTACAGTTATGGTGGGGGTAATTGGGAAGTGGACGCCAAAATGGGGAATATATCAAGTAACGGGCTATTCATAAAATTTATCTGGTTATTAATTATATTGGCTTTAATGATCATTAAATTGAGTGAAAAATATAAACTGTGTTATCTCTACGCCAGTTTCATTATAGTTTTATATTTTACTACTCAAGTTTCGAGCGTACCAGAATCTCTCATCGACGGGTGAAGTGTTGAACTGACTGCGTGAAAATATATAGATTATTATTATTACAATAATTAATTGATTAGGTACCGACAAAATGAACGATTTTCTATGTAATAATGTGTATCTAATGAGGTAGGTATAAAAGAAGTCTTCTCTGTATAGTTTTCTGGGATATTCTGCCGTGTATATGTGACCTCTCTGGCCGACGTTTCAGATCCCATTGCAGGGTCCATCATCAGGGCTGATGAATCGAAACGTTGGTCAGAGAGGTCACATATAAACGGCAGAATATCCCAGAAAACTATACACAGAAGATTCAGAACAGCCGTGAAAACCTAAGAACATAAAATAAGTGTTCAGATATTTTGTGAATTTATTTTTGTTGTTTATTTTATCTATGTAACAATGTTCGACACTAACGCTACCAGATGGCGCTGATTACACGAACTACACTAACCTCTTAGTTACACTCACACAAACAAAACCACGATTTCGCGTTAAATTTTAATTGGCGTTTTGTGAAAAACTGAAGCAAATTAAATAGAATAAAATTTTGAGATTCGAAAGTTTTTTAAAAATTATTTTTTCGTTTATCACTGGAGCAAAATAAATGACCAGTTAATAGAAAGGTGAAATTTAAATATAAAAAGTTCATCATTTTTAGGGTGTTATATATACATAGCTAGTAAAACAATAATTACCAAATAATATCGTTAGAAGCTTCGAGTCTCTCCAAAATACCATGAAATAAAGCAGCATGATCACCGCTGCGATGTGGTAGATGGAGATGGCGATGATGTTCAGCCAGATGAGGGGAGTCTCAAAGCCGAAGTTGTTTCCCCCGAGAAACCAGTATTTCTCTTCGATCGCATCCTTGTCGTTTTCCGAGGTTGCGACTGCATTCGTGTCTTCTGCGGGGAAACCCTCTTTGCTGCCGTCCGAAGGGAAGCTGCTCGCGGCGCACTGCACCCGCGCGCTGGTCTGACCGTTGGGGACGTAAGGAGGCATCGCGCTCTTTCTGCAAGGAAGAAAAGCCTTGTTAAAATAAAACACCTGCCAATCATGTTTTAACGAGTTTTATGAAACGTTGTACACTGCGTCACTTTTGACGTGACGTATAAAGGGTGTCTCACAGCTAGTACCAGAAACTTAACAGGTGGATTCCTTTATATTGAGTCAAAAATGTTCAAACAACCATGACCTAATTAATATCAATAGTTCTGGAGATATCAATTAAATATACGCTTGGAAGATATCAATTATGAATATCTCCTTAGTTATTTACAACTATTAAACTTGACTGTGAGACGTACTGTGACAGACCTAATATTTCTTTATAGGATCATAAACAGCATGATTGATTGCCCCCAGATTGTTGGTCTGATCGACTTATATGCCCCATTGAGGTCATCAAAACACAGTGCATTATTCTATTATAGTGGAAACGTCAGAACTAATGCATTAGAAAACTATGTAATTCCCAGATTACACTCATTAGGGAATGAACATGCAGAGGCGGCTGACATTTTTGCTGATAATATAACTGTGTTTAGGACAAAACTGATACAATTCTTTACATCTGAACGAAATGGATAATAAATTTTTCTGTATTATTATTTTACCTTTTAACTATTATTATTTGTAACTTTAACTATATTATTATTTTATCTGTCTTACGATATTTCTTTTTAAATTTATATTCTGTATTTTTGTAAAACCCATAAGGGCGTTAAATAAATAAATAAATAAATAAATAAATAAATATACAATATCATTATTATGCATTTATATTTCTGACTTATTTTTTGCAAAAAGTTGAACTATCTTTATAATAACTTATATCGATTAAGAAAAATTAATTTGCTTTAGTAAGTCGAATAAAATGATAAAAACCTTGCAAAAATTTAAAAAAACTTTTGTTATTGAATTTTAATATTTAATATGCTTGTATGATTCTTATCAAACATAATAATTTTGTTATCTGTCCGTCTGTTCGTCAGTCTGTCTGTCTGTCTGTAATTTCGTGTAATGTCCGGTAATTTCGTTTGAATAATTAAACGGCAGGAGATGGAGCTTGAACCCCGGACCAGCAAACCCGAAACGGCCGCCTAACGCATGTTGCTACTGCCGACACTCCGTGGACCGTCAATAGGTATTATAAATATACGCTGGGGCTTAGACGCGAACTAATGTCCCTTCATTTTTGGCGGGTTACAGCTAGTAATATAAAAATAACGCACTCAAAGTGCGTTATTATAGAAATCAAAAATAAGATTAGGGGGCGTATGGCGTGTGTTTCGAACAGGAACCACTGCAATCAACTTGACCCCGTACAACCAACTGATTTTAATACATTTTATGTTTGTTTACTATAAGGTCTTACTGTTATCTCCTTTTTATTTTTGATTTGTCCCTATCCCTCCAAGGAGAGGTATTGATTTATTTTTGTCCCGTGCGATGTCTCCTCAGGTGTTCTTATATTGTATTTTCTAGATTGTAGATGTTCTTAAATTGTACTTTTATTTGTATAACATAAATTGAGACTTTATCGCTTGGGACATTGAAGGTTTTGCGCGACCGACTCGCCTGGTCTTGGTTCTTGGAAAGGGCGCTTTAGCATAAAATAATGCCAACCAGGTGGCGAACGTGTTGGGCTGATATGGACTCTTCGGCGCATAAAACAGCCCAGGGTATGTGGTGGGTCACCTTCATTGTTATATACTTAAATTTGAAGATATGTAAGAGTAAAAATAAATATACATGAGGGCTCTCTTACGGGCCTTTTCTGTAAAGATATGAATTTCAGCCCCGATGATAGACCCTGCAATGTAATCCGAAACGTCGGCCAGAAAGGTCGTACGTATAAAACACGGCATAATACCCCAGAAGACACAAACCAGAAGAACCTCGTAATATTTGATATATTATTTTTATACATATTTCATAATATTCTGTCTGATAAATATTGAATTTCACTTTTATTTACTTTTCCGAATATATGAAACATGCATAAGACCTATTATGACATACGGTATCGACGCAAGAGCGCACACGGTTCGAAATAAACAACTTCTCTAATTATACGTTATTATCTAATAACTTCGTAATTGGGACTTACTTCTGACGATCTGACGCTCTGACGCTCAATTTTTCAGTACTAAGAGCAAAGATATTTGCACATCAAAAGGTAGAAATAAATTAAGTCACCCCAAACTACTCACACATCGAATGAAATTTCTTCACGTGTTCACTTTTTTTATTTGTTAAAAAATATTTTTATTTGTTTAGAAATATGGAGCAATCTTTAAAGCGTCACATTTTGGAGTTATTTTCAAATATTGGAGATATATTTGGATAATTTATGGGTTCGTATCTCATGATGGAAATGTTGTTGCGAGCTGAAAATATTCGCATTGACCTTGAAATTCCTGTCGAGTTTTTCATAAAACAGATTTTCCGCTGTATAATTAAGATACAAGCTTGTATCATATCATTATTATATTGTCTCCTTTTTCATTCTCAGCACTAAAGCTTTTAGCCCTGACAGTATTGAAACAAGTCCTACCCTGGAAAATGAGGCCTTTAGCCTCGCAGAAGGCTTTACAGGTAAAAGGGTTCTCTGGTTTTCAAGGCCGTTCAGAATCATCTCTACACTTTTCTAGGCTATTCGTATCTGGAAGGTTAATCGTTCGACAGGTGTGTTCTGTTAAGTTTACTAATCTGGTTAGCTATCTTTAATAAATTTCAAACATTTCAAACAAAAATAACAATAAACCTGATTATTATATCGTCATAGTAATTATTTCTGGTAAATGAAATCAGGAGTCGTAATCATTATTCAGTTTAATTTATTATTATAATAAACATTTCATTTTATATTAAACCATATGCTTTTAAAATCATTATTTTTATTTATAATAAACCTACGGGTTTAGAAAAAATCATTTTCCTTCTTCGAGTACAAGGAGCATTTGAGTCGTTTTATGATGTTTTAGAATATTTTTTTTTGATAAAAATTATTTTGATTAAATTTAATTGAAAAACTAATGTTAGATAACCCCGTGCAATGGGATCCAAAACGTCGGTCAGAAAGGTCGTATAAGCACGGCAGAACAGAACCATAGTTTCCCAGAAAACTCTTCCCATAAGACTCATTTTTGATGAAAGTTCATTTATGTATATATCCGTCTTAAGAGCTTTTATACGGAAGAATTATTAATCTACAAAAAAAAGTGCAATAAACATTGTAACACGTTTAAATAATACAATGATTATTAAAAAATTAAGATCAGGTAATAATAAATTTATTTACTTATCTTTATAATTAATTATAATTAATATAATAACAGATTGCGCATGAAGATCCACGAAGAAGAAATCTTTATTATGATTAAGCTAGATCTGCATCAAGTAATTCTGTTTCTCCATTGCCAGCTTAAAAAAACAAATCGTTTTTTAAGAAACGAGATGTACACATTATTTAAAAATACATTTAAATATTATATATACATTATTTAACATTCCAATCACTTTATGGTGAGATACATCGAAATTTTAATTTTCTCAGGTCAATTTTTAACGTGTTTTTAAATATTTTTTGACGTTTAATTTTTAGTTTAGAACAAATATATATATTTTTTAAATATGTCAAGGTAAAAGTATCAACTACAACGAAACATATGCAGTGCGCAGTTTTGCCATTAACAGTTTCAAAAAATAAGCAAATCGCGGTTATTTTTAATAAAATATAATATATATCTTTTTTTAAAACAAAATTAATTTATCAATTAGAAAAGACAAACAAAAAGTCATATTAACGAAAAATTTTTGGCAGCTGCCGGGATTCTAACCACGGATTTCCTATCTATCCGGGAAAAGTGCTTTACTATTACGCTACAGCGGCCTCGTAATACTTTTAAATATATTTATTGACCGTATGTGTAAGTCTCTTTTTTTTTTAGTCACAAATTACTCTGTGTATCTGCCGCTAGAGGACACCAGAATTAAATCTTTGATTCATTTTAATTTTTGGAAACATTTTATACAACACATACCTTACCTATATTATATTATAGAACACAATAACAAAATTTTGTTACAAAATTCTGTGTTTTTCAAAACCAAATTTATTAATCAATCAGAAAAGATATATAGAAAAATCAAATCAACACTAAATCAAAATCAAAGTATCTACTTCTAAATCTTTCCCGAATAGATAGGAGTTCCGTGGTTCGAGTCCCGGTAGCAGCGAAATATTTTTTCGTTGATTTGATTTTTCTCTCTTTTCTAATTGATAAATTAATTTGATTTAAAAAAAAACAAAGAAATTTGTTCTGAAATTGCAACTTCACAATAAGAATGTGTTCTATTCTATAATATAATGTATAATATTTTTGTTTTTTTTTTTGCTTTACCTTTGTTATTTTTTGTTCAAGTCGTCTTCATATTCGTATTTAATTAAGTTTCGGTTGAAACCTGATTAACATCAACAATGAAGAATTATTATATTTAATCCCATGTACAAAGTACATACAGTACCTATACATACCACATTTAAAACATGGAAACATCCACTACATTAAAATGACACAACTTGCAAAAATCTCCAAACCTTGGAACGCGCCATCGCATCGCCAAAAATATATGCTAATTATTTCCTTCGTTGCAATTACAAATTGTAAATAATTATTTTGCTCAGTTAAAATGCACTTGGTTTTTAAATTAAATTGAGATTGAGGTCATCTGTTGTTTACCAAATAAGTTGTTATTTTCAACGAAAGAATGTATGTCATAATGGATTAAATTAATCGAATTAAGAAATTCAGGCAGAATTTCAGAAAAAATATTTGCAAATAAAAAATAATGAAGAAAATGTAGAGAGAGCATACTTCAATTTCCTGTAAAATATGGCTGCTATTATGTAGTGATATAAAGAGCCCCCTTACATTTTATTTGTATTCTTTTTTACTCCCTTTATATTAACTTTGGATCGATTTTTAACCCTTTTCCCGCGATCCAATCGAGCTGAAACTTTGCAGGCAGAGTCGTGGCGACGATCAACAAGATGTATCAAATTTTCGTTAAAAAAATTCATAATTATGGTATAATTTTGGATTTATCAAACTTTTAATGTTTTTTTCATACAAGTTGTATGGATATTTCAACGCGTATGCTAGACGCTAAACCCGAAAATGAGAAAGGGAGTATTGTAAAAACTTGGTTTTTATGGGTTACTTTTTTATTATTCCATAGACCATTCATATAATTAAGTAGGCTTGTTAATCAGGGTAATAACTTGAGATATTTAGGTTCTGTAACATCGGCTGGTGCTTCAAGAGTCCGTGATGTGGAGCATGGAATAAACAAAGCATATTCTTAAGAGGAGGTCATTGTCTGGAATCTTGTATGATAATAGGATTCCAATAAAGACAACGGTCCATGCAGATAAAGTAACGATTAAGTCAACTCGCCGCATGTAGCTGAGACGAGCTGCTGAGCCAGAAGATTGGACAAAAATTAAAACATCAGAATATTTTGAGTGTGTCCAAATTTCTCATGAACGCAATACTGGATTTTATCCCCAGGGGGACATCATTGATCAAGATATATTATCGACGCTTTACAGAGACGGAGCTATTTTTCATATTATTAAAAACCGATCTTAAAAGGAGTTAGAAAATTGATATAATTTTCAGGCGTATTCTAGTATAAATTTTAATAATTCGGAATAATGTCATATACATATAAAAAGAATATTGCTTTAAAAACTGTAATCAAAAAATAAATATCTCATTATTAACGATGATACTGGTTTATGGGGATGACAAATTTCTACCACAAATGGCTGTAGTAAAAATACAACTCACACATGAAACAAGTTGTGGAAAGTTAAGATACAGGTAAAAAACTTCCAAAATTTTTATACATGTTTCAGTCTATCATGGGTGGAATTGGTGACGGTAAAGTGTATAAAGTGATCACTTAAGCCAGCCGTACGATAGGTCGTAAGACTTATAAACACCAAAAAAATAAGACTTTCATACCTACTTTCCTATATAAAAAATAGATTCCTATCTATGAGATATCTATATAGGTATCTATATATCGTACATAAGAGTTACTGCTATGTTGAACAATATTACTCTGGATATTGATCTGTTTCATGTCTCTGAGAGGGTTTTTCAAACCAGGATTCTCTTACAACTTTGATCTGACTTTTGATGATTTTATATATGTTTAATATTTGCTATTGTTTATATATTTCAAAATTATTTATAACATTTACGAATTAAATTTGTGTTTGTAAAGTAAATGTTATTTAAAAAATAAATAAAGTGAATTGAAAAAAAAAAATCTTAAAAATTTAAAACGTTTACATCCGTTGCTCTTTAAGGGCGGCCTTTACTCCAGAAAAATGGAAGCAAGCCGATTCAGATGGGGTATATACGTGTGAGACGAAGGAAGGAATATCACACGATTATTAAAACGACAAGTATCGAGATCTAAAGGAGAAGATCGGGAAGACCACGAGCAGCATTGTCAGATTTAGACCAACGATGCAGGACATGAAAAAATGGAGCAGAATGATTAGAAAAGCTGACCCTACATGAAGGAGATTAGGCGAGGACCAATCGGCATATAAAACAAATTAACTCCCGATTGAAATAGTACAGCATCTGATAATAAGAATCATATAAAGAAAAGAAATAGATTATCCAACACAACCTGTATTTGAAAAATTTTAAGTCTTTAAATTTATTGATCTAGTCTAATTTAAAAAAAATAATTTACACACATTCCTACTACAAAATTGTAACACCTCATTTGTACAACAAAGGCATCCGCGAAAGACATGGTCATATACAAAAATATTGGAAGATGTGCTTCTAAAAAGCTTCAATTGCATAAGCAATTTTTTTGCAAAAAAAAGCAAAGCAAAGCAAAAGCAAGCTTTTATAAAAAAGCGGACATGGCAAGCGTGGCATGCCAGGGCAGAAGAATGTGGCGTTTGATCTTCTCTTCTGTGTGTAGTTTTCTTTGGCCGACGTTTTGGATCTCGTTGCAGGGTCCACGGCGGAATATCCCAGAAAACTACACGCGGAAGATTCTGCACGGCCGTGAAAACCTGAGAACATTTTCGGTCCTCTCTGCCTATCTCTGCGGAGAAGTCTCACGATGGCAAGTTAGTCAGTTTGAAACAGAAGGACTTTGGTATATTAAGTATTTGAGATGAAACAGGACTCACCCGGATTCTCTGGTCACGAATGACGTTGGCATTATGTCTAAGAAATATTGAAACCCGAACTTACGGTTCAATATCTGCGCGACAGATTTTTTATTGTTAGGTAATAAAAACGGAGACGTCACTGAGAATTTGGGAAAAAATAGTGAAAGAAATATACTTTTGAATTGTTAATAACACAGTTCAATAACAACTTAACAATAAACGCCTCGTTAAGTCGGAGGTCACACAACGAGCGTCGACTAACAACTGATTTGATGACAATGATTTTCCTAGCCCATGGGTGGTGAAATATTAGTAATCGTTGCGGTAATTGACATGTCAATTAACTGTACATGTGTGTTCCTCGATATCGTTGCAATTTTCGTCGAAATTGAAAGAATTCTAGACTTTGGCAATTCAGCATTTCGATCGCCAACCAGGTCGACACCTTTCGAGAACAATTTGTTTTACATTAGCGAAGTACGTAGTATGCTTTATTACATATGTAAATGTCGTGTTCTTATTGAACGCGTCTGTCGCCAATAAAATATTATTTAAATTTTATTACATAACCAAATAATGTCACTGCTTGCTTTGCGTTCATTCGGAGTTTATTTAAGAGGCCCCAAGTACACGATTTTCGTATTTGCTCTCGATTTGATAAATTTAACGTAAACTTATTAAATCATTTTGCAAAACCCATAGCTAAAGAGGCTTTTAATCAATTTTATTATGATAGATCCATTTACTCTTTTACCACCCAAAAGATCACTGGGTTAATAGTAGGTAATAGAGGAATTAGCATCGTACATAAAAATGGAATAGGTTAGGCTATTCAGCGAGATAGTCATTGATTTTAGTCCATCACTAAAGTTATCAAGACGCTACGCCACTCTATAATGAAAGTACGTCATTTTTGATGGGTTATAGCTGGTGTACTGTTTATTTTATATTCTAAATAATACTCACGTACATTTTCTCTTACATCCCCATCTCGCTGTCCACATGACCAAACCATCTCGGCGATCCTTTTTTTATTATTATTAATATTTTTAAACATAATATAAAGTAAATATTTTTTATAACTATATTTAAAAAATAGCAAGACACTCAAATCAAAATATTGACCCAAATCTTCGTCATTAATTGACCGCTTTAAAAATGGGAACACGTTGTATTTTGAGCAATCGTCGAAATAATACCAAGAATAATCCAAATCTCACAACAAACAGGTTTATTAGTGAATGAACGTTTTAATATAATTGAATTATGAATTTATTTGATATTTCTTACGTGTTACTATTTTCTTATGCTTCTAATATATTACCTTTCCACCACTTATTTAATTTTATGTAAATCGCTTCTTCATTCAGTCTTATGTATGTAACTAGCCGTAGAAACATCACGTGAAATAATAATTGCCGAATTTTGAACCTGAAAATTCATGAATAGAAAACCATTTGTTTTTTAGGTTAACCTTATTTGTTAAAATGTAAAACTAAATGTAATAAAATGATAACATAAAACTGTCAAGACCCATGATATAATAAACTGTACAAGCGTGAAGTCCTGGCAACTCAAAAGTAAGGTAATTAAATGCCTTAATTGCATTCGTTATCGAGCGGACCTTCTTTGTGATCGGGCGCGACGCTACGCCGAAAAAAGTCCCGGGGAAAAAGGAACAGAGTATCGTACACTATTGTAAGAATGAGTATGTTAGTTTAGTCACCGTGACTTCAAATTACCTGTGTTTCTGTCTACACGCAGAGCGTTTGTGAAATAAGTGTGCCGTGATTTGTTGTCTCTTTCAATGCAATATTTGCTACATATGAAAGCCAGATAGTATGGGAATAACGTGTCTATTTTATAATAAGTCAATGGTATATTATAAAACGTCAATTATACGTAATATTATAATACGTCAGGATCGTGTAATTTGGTGGGGGCGACCCTTGCGTGTTGCCTGAGCCCGCGCTGATTGCGCGTCACAATCTAATTATCTAAAGTTGTAATTCCAGCGTCATTACAGCACGTTACGGATTTTACGGATCAAAAGACAGACAACGAAATTATTATATTTCGATTCTTCTTTACAAAAATCTTTTTACCGAGTATAACATTAGTTTTAATTCTGATAATTATAACGCTTCACTTACTTTGTTCCTATTTCTCCTACTCTTATTAGGGAATATAGTAAATAAACATATGGCAGAGGTTTTTTTAAATAAAATTAATATTTAAAATAATAAATATTTAAAAATAAAAATTCCAAAGTTTGAATTGTGTCAATAAATGACGTAATTATAAAACAGAATAATTATAAAACAGCCTCAAAATACGGGAATAAATAGAATATACTGTTTAAAATGAACTCTTTATATAAATAAAAAGCGTTTTAAAATCAAGAAAACACGTAAAATTTTCTTGCAAATTTAAAACGTTATAACTTTATTAATATTGAATATTTCTTAATTTTCTTCGTATGGATTCTAGATAATGAAGTACACTTTATACGTATAAAAAAAACATATTATGCGTACATACAAATATTCATCAAAAATTAGCGCCGCCTAGGACACTAAAACGATTTTTTGGCCGCGGCCTGTTGATTTTGCTTATATTTTATTAATTATTGTAAATAATGACTAAAAACTAATTTTTTCGGGATGTCGCACCTGTAAAGCGCCCTTGAAGCGTCTCTTACGCAAAAATGGCACTATATAAATTAACATAAACATAACATAACATAATGTCCATTTTATTGCTTTTATATAATAAAAAAGGTTCTATCTAAGTTATTGCTCTAAAAAATTGCAGTTTAGAGTATACATTCTGATATAAATGAATAATAAAAACCCACATTTTCGTAAAAAAAAAACGCCGAAACATTATGCATTTGCAGTGAATGTTCCGCCTTAAAAAGTTGTTTTATTCAAATAAGTTAATTACTATTAAAAAAAAAAATTTCAAAAATATGAAATACGTCAACAAATGAATCAGTCTGATTTTAAAATTGCGTCATTTGTTGATATATTTAATGGACTGGAAGTACGAAATATGTCATTATTATATAGTTATACTAAGTATATAGTCATAATTAGTATATACTAAGAAAGTATTATAATAAGGAAATTCGAAGTATTATAATGTATCAATACAATATATTTTTTAAAATCATCTCTTTTTATATGAATTAAAAGCGTTTTGAAATCAAATCAAATTTAAAATTGTATTACTTAATTAATAATTGAACATTTCTTAACTATTTTAATACAGTTTTATCATCATAATGCTAGCTTTACGCGCATAAGAAAATATATTCTGCGTACATATATTTATATTCAGTAACTGTTGATGATTCCAAGACACTGAAAACGATTTTTTTGGCTGCGGCCCGTCGATTAATGCTTATATCTTCTAAATTATTGAAAATAATGTTCAGTGTATTCCTTTTTTATAAGAACAAAGGTTTTATCTAAGTTATCGTCGTAAACAAATTGTAGTAAAGCATATATATTCTGATATAAATCTATATATATATATATAAAGAAACCCGTGTTTCCCTATCCGCCAAGTTTTCTCCACAACCAGCCACAACCACCCACTGGTGGTTACGGTGGTGGATAGCCCTCGGTGTCACATCGAAAATATGCGAGTTTGGGGGGGGTGGTGTGTGTGGGTGGGAGTGGGTGACGAAAATGTGCTTTCTAGCGCACTGTTTGTTATGGGAAGGCCGCAAATGCTTCAGATTGTTTCAAAATAGGCGCGCCGACTGTGTGAAGATTCTAGAAAATTCCCGAAAGTTATCTAAGATTCTAAGCTGAATGGCGGAATGTGTCGGCGTGTCTAGAAGGTTCCTGTACATTCGATAAATTTCTTGAAAGTTCTGGAAGGAGAATGTTTTAGAAAGTTCGCGAAAGTTCTATGACGATCCAAACAGTGAAGCCGCGCGGGCACAGCTAGTTAATAATAAAAACAAAATTTTTTGTAACTGTAGTATGCATTTGCAATGAATGTCCATAAATGTTTCCATGTCATATTTTGCAATACTAGCTCTTGACCTGTTGACAAAGTGACCCGACGAATGATGGCAGTGAAATAATGACGACATGGTTTATGGAAACGTTTTTTGGACCTACCACTTTTTTCGTATCTGCGACTCAAAGTTGTGGTGAAATAACACGAAGATATAAATTGGTGGATCTCGTCTATCGGTGGAGTAGTTAATTTATAATGTATTATTTTATGATTTTTTTCTTCTTCTTGAGCGGCCTCATTTGACCAGTGATGGATTGCCGATGTCTCGCTTTCTAGAAGGTCCAAGAAACACTGAGACAAGGGATGTACACTGGACCTTCAGTATTCGTATTTTTGTTTGATATTCGCCCGGTCGATAATCGTCATTGATCCTTCCTTCCAAACCTTACCTCTATAAAATAAAAATCATCGTTTTTTATATGAAAGGTAAACCTCCGCTTAAAAAATTATTAGGTCCTTACATATGAAATTGGCGTTTTGCCATACTGGCAAATTTGATCTCAAATATCTTCTCTTTGGTTAGGAATTCCAACTCCAAATTTATACAGCTATTTACTCATGTATTTGTGTTTTGAAAATTATAATTCATTTGTTTTTTCCTCAATTGTTTTTTTCTTTGCGTCACTCAGTTTACAAAATGAAAAACTTGAAATATCGCGTTATTTACGAGTACGAGTTCCACCGTGGCACCAGTGCTGCAGAAACGGCTCGAAGGATTAATGATGTGTATGGCGACGGTGCCGCAAAAGAAAACACAGTGCGTTTTTGGTTCCAACGTTTTCGTTCTGGAAATTTCGACCTGCAGAACAAGCCCCGTGGACGGCCGGAGACCAAAGTTGATAATGAAGAATTGAAGGCTATTGTGGAAGCGGATCCATCGCAAACCACATCCGAGTTAGCTGCAGGCTGCGGTGTTAGTGATAAAACTGTTTTAATCCACTTGAAGCAAATTGGTAAGGTGAAAAAGCTTGAAAGGTGGGTACCTCACGAATTGAGTGAAGCAAATCAACAAACGCGCGTTGACTGCTGCGTTGCATTACTCAACCGGCACAATAATGAAGGGATTTTAAATCGAATCATTACCTGTGATGAAAAGTGGATCCTGTACGATAATCGGAAGCGCTCATCGCAATGGCTGAACCCTGCCGAACCAGCCAAACCATGCCCCAAGCGAAAATTGACTCCAAAAAAGTTACTTGTGAGCGTTTGGTGGACTAGTGCTGGTGTCGTTCACTACAGCTTTCTTAAATCTGGCCAGACGATTACGGCAGATGTCTATTGTCAGCAACTGCAAACCATGATGGGAAAGCTAGCTGCTAAACAACCGAGGCTGGTTAATCGCTCTAGGCCACTGCTGCTTCATGATAACGCTAGACCACACACTGCACAACAGACGGCTACCAAATTAGAGGAGCTTCAATTGGAATGTCTAAGACATCCACCGTACTCTCCGGACCTTGCCCCAACAGATTACCATTTTTTTCGAAATTTGGATAACTTCTTGCAAAGGAAAAAATTCAACTCCGATGGGGCAGTCCAAACCGCCTTCAAAGATTTTATAGATTCCCGTCCGAATGGTTTTTTTAGTAAAGGGATCGATGAACTACCTATGAGATGGCAAAAGTGCATAGATAGCAATGGTACATACTTTGATTAAATAAATATATTATAATAAAAAAAAATCGGCTTTATGTTCCTCCCATACTAAACGTCAATTTCATATGTAAGGACCTAATATTTACATGTTTATGTAGGCCTACAGTATATATATATTTACGGCATCAAGATGAGCAAACCTCTGTCATAACGATAAACGCATTGATAAGTTAATTAAGATAAATTATAAAAGTTTCACAGAGACGAAGCTATTTATATGGGAATCATGTATGGAAGACTTTATAGGGTGGCTAGTTTATGATCTATATGAGCTAACTTAAGTGATAACCTTACACAATGTAACGTTTACCAATTCTACCGTAAGAACATCCACACGCTATAATTTTTTTGAAAGTTTTATGTATGTTTTAATCAGTTTCTTTCATATATTCAAATAGAATACGCTAGAGACATATATATTACTTCCCATGACATTGTATACATAGATGTGGGAGCTCGTAATGATACCTTTATATTTTTATAGGTCATAAACTCTGGGCCACCCCTAAAAGACTTCCATACACGTTTCTCATGTAAATAGCTTCATCTCTGTGAGACTTCTATAATTTATCTTAATTAATAATCAACCCTCTGTTGACAAAATACAGTAATTTTGTACATATAAAAATATGGTCATTAATCAGTTATCAAAATATACACATATTTGGGATAATTTCTGAGATCGATGACTTTCGAATGAATTTTCTTATGTTAAGAAATAGACAGGCAAACTTCGGGACTGAAAAAGCATCAAACCAAAAGCATTAAACTACTTTCAGTTAATACCTATGGAAAAAATACATTTGATATTAAATTCTCACTAAATTACTAAAAAAATATTTGAAATTCTCCCGGGAACAGATTAATGACGAATATTTAGGATCCACTGCACTCGATAAAAAGAGATTTAACAAGGATTTTTTTAAATAAGGCCAAGGAACATACCTTTATATTCAAAATTACTGGCAGATCCGTTTGTGCTCGACTGTCGTAAGGTATTTATGAATTTGCGTACTTTCCGCATTTGTCCAGATCAGTTATTATTGATGATTTAACGTAAACATTTTGTTTACTGTTCGTAGTTTACTCTGTATAGTGACGGACTTTCTCTTTTTACACAAATTAATAAACGGGACTATGGACCGTCCTCAAATATTAGAACGTATCTTCTTGCGTGTTCCATCTCGCGTATTCCCACTGCAAAGGCTTCCTAGACTAGCGAACAAATACGAGCAACTTGACGTTTTTGCCACCAACTATATAATATTTAAACATATTTTAAAAGGTGTATTGAAAGACTAGTAGTATTCGTCAGATTGGACTGAAATAAGTGGATTGTATTTCAGTTGTTGATGGGGTGAGATAACAAGCTGTTATGTAAAATTGTTATTTTATTATACTTTACTAACTTGTGCTATTGCTTTCTGCTTTATATTACTATTTTATTTTGTTGTATTTTTTATTATATTATGCTTTATTTAAGCTTCTGTTTTTGCTGCATACTTTCTTTTTATTTTATATTATATTTATCTTTTAGTATTGTGCCACTTTATATTTTTATATTTTCTTGTTTACATTTCATTTGCAATCACTATGTATTGTTAAAAGTATTCATTCATTTAATGTACACTTCACCTTATTGTTTGTAAAAGCCCTGAAGGGCGTTAATAAATAAATAAATAAATGATAATCATTTAGGGGGCCCCATATTTTGAGACATGTCAGTGTAACCGCATTATAAGTCCGCTCTTGCACGAGTCTCGGAAGACCATCGCTGACACAAAACATAGAACCTTGACCTTACCATTGTGGTCCAATCTGCGTGTCGGGCTGATTCTATTTTTACAGATCTGTCTTGACAGTATCCACCCATCTCCTTCTTGGTCTTTCCCTCGGTCTCAATTCTGTTGGCATGTATTCTTACGGCATTGTGCGTATTCTACTCTCTTAGACCTATCTACTCTCGCTCCGTATCCCCCCTCTGGAGCCACCTTGCTCTCACTTTACTCTCTCTGAATATCTGGGTCGGCATATCGTTCCAGAAATTCCGCGATCGTTCACATTCTCCATTCCCCGGTTATATTACCTCACATTGGTCCGTAAATATTACGCAAGAATTTATTTTCGAAGACTTGCAACCTGTTTTATTGCGCTGAAGCGATAGCTTCATAGTATTGTGGAGTTGCATCGGTGTTGTATGAAGTTTAATTTTTAAAGTCTATTTATTTATAGTTAGACATCATTATTCCTTGTCAGAGTTGTTGTTGAGAATGATATCGAAAGGAGAGTAACTGCGGGAAACAAAGTTAATGGTGCACTAAATGCAATTATGGCCAATAAGAATCTGTCAAAAGAAGCAAGACTAGCGGTACATAATGGCGTTCTAGTGCCAACCCTTATGTATGGAAGTGAAGCCTGGAATTTGCAAAAGAGGAATGAAAGTAGACTGAATGCGGTGGAAATGCGGTCACTAAGACGCTTGTGTGGAAAATCTTTGGTCGATAGAGTGAGGAATGAACAAATTAGAAGTGAATGCAATGCTGGCTGTAGTGTGGTAGACAGAATAAAGAAAAGAGTGCTGAGATGGTTTGGTCATGTGGAACGTATGAACGAGGAAAGGATGGTTAAGAAAATATATGAGGCGAATGTTGAAGGCAACAGGAATAGAGGGCGTCCGCGAAAGACCTGGCACGATCAGGTACTACAAGTATTTGAGGATGGCCCTGTTAAAAGCCGCAACAACCGTAGAATGTGTATGAGAAGATGTATGAATGTGGCCGAAGCAAAAGTGGTGTGCCAGAATAGAAGAGTGTGGCGTTCAATCCTCTCTGCCTACCCCTGTAGGGAAACGGCGTGATGGTTAGTTAGTTAGTTAGTTAGATTTGTTCCCAGATATTTAACACTTCCCAGACCATGCCTAGTGAGTCAATTATACGCGCAATATTATTAAAATGGTAATATCTTTGCTATTTAACAACATTTCGGCTTAGAAATAATTAGTTCGTTAAATAACTCAATAACCTAATTATATAAAACTAATCATAACAAAAATAATCATTTTTGAATTCAATGCAGTGTAAATTGACAGGTTGGATGTAGGCTGCAATATTTTATTTTCAAATATTTTTTTGTTATGCTTCCACAGGCCGTGGAGCCTAATAACTGTAGGGAAACACGTCACAAAAACACTGGCTCATCATATAGACATTTGATGACTTGATGATTACAAAATATAAAAACAAAATAATGAACAAAGAGAATTTTTTGGTACGCCATGTCCCTCAGTGTTGTCAGTCCGTCACCTTCGTGACGCAATGGTCGTTAAGAGAGTAACATTACCAATTTGTTGAATAACCAGTCATGCCCGGAGATAGTAGGTTTTTTAGGTACCTACATTTGGGTACGTCACGGTTTCTAGGAACCTTCTAGACTAAGAAATTAAGAGAAAAGTAAAAGGGATTATATTTCATCATCCAAGAGCCTTGTTTTGGGGTGCCTGGTGGGTCTGTCAGACCCGTAAAATTGTTTTTTTTTATTATTTTGATGTGTCGAAATGTCAGGTGACTAGTTTTATGGATTTTCAAGATTATTTTTATTTGATAAAATAAAAAGTAATAAACTTAAGTTGTTTTAAAATGTTGTATTATTTTAGGTAACAAAAATCAACATTAAATTTATTTTTTACTTATTTAACTTTATTACCTTATTTAACTTTAACTTGAGATCAGAAATCTGGTTTGACGTTGATTTGAGGCACAGATGAATCAACTTACAGACTTTTATCTTTTAATACAAAAAAAAAATATCGCTTATAATTACTCAGTATTTGTGCGACAATTTTTGTTTTCAAATATACCCCAAGGGTTAAAAATTATCAGCCGAGACAAATATATCAAGATAACTTTGCAGGTACATATTTAACAATCTTTAAAAGTTTATCGGGAAAGCATTTAATATTTTATGGGCTCAAAAACGACATAGACAAATACATTAATATACTATATGTATTATTTTATAGTATTATTATAGTAGTATTATTTTATATTGATATATTACGAGCTGTGCGGTAAAATTATTTAGAGTTTAGAGGCGTAGAAATAAAACCGTCGCAATGTAGGTAATTGTCGAAAATAGAGAGTGACGTACCTACCAAGAAATCATTATCTGCGAGAATTACCAATTTTACAATTGTGGGGCGTAAAAGCTAACTAACTAACTAACTAACTAACCATCACGCCGTTTCCCCGCAGGGATAGGCAGAGAGGATTGAACGCCACACTCTTCTATCCTGACACACCACTTTTGCTTCGGCCACATTCATACAAGTAAAAGCAAAGGCAGCAATATCGAATTCGAGATTTAAAATGAAACATAGTCTGTACATTTAAAGGAAAAATTATTTCGGATGGGATAGATACATAAAATCTAGAATTCAGTACATTTTAATTAGTAACCTCGGTGAGTGTATTCAAAATATTAATTATTTTTTTTTAATTTTATACCCCACAGTTGATAACTGTTTCTAAAATCTAGTTTTAATGTTTTAAAAACATTTTATAAAAACTATACAAATTTTAAAATCTTCCCTCTAGTTACAAAATCAGTAACAAATGCGCACGTTTATCTCAATTTCGTCTGTTGCATGGTGACCCGACAAATACAAAGTGGCGGTTTTGCTTTTACATTCTTCAATTATTTATTCATCATAATTGTCAGCCATTTTATATCCATGGCAGGATGAAGCATCTCCCACATTTTTGTGTTTGATCAGTCTAATGGTCTTTAGGGCGGCCTGTCGAGCTCTTGATTTTCATCGGGTACCACTGGATGATTGCTTTTGTTTTCTTTGCATGAGGTTGTGTTGAAATTTTTTCGTTTTAGACACAGGGGAAGATCACATTTGTAAATCACGATCGAACATTAGATGTGTTGTGAAGATGATTAATTAAATAATGCGATTCGCTATTCAACAGAAAATTAACAAAGACATTAATATTAAAATTAACACAACGAACATGTATTCTTAGAGACTGCTGTGACTAAGACCTATCAAGTTAATAAAAAACCAATACCAAGTAGCTAAAAACAGCGAGAAAACAATCTAAATGGAAAAAATATACGAACACAATAAATAAAACTGCATATTTTTACAATCTTTTTTTGACTCATACATCTTATAAAAACGGACAAATCTAAAAATTATACATTACGCGTTTATTCGGTCACATTCGCAACATGATATTATTAGATAGAGAGGAGTATATCTAAATGCCCAATTCTATAAATCAGAAGTACCGAAAATAAATGATATATGTTTATAAAAAAACAAAAATCAAATCGAGATAATCGCATTAAACCACCGCACTCCATCAGTTATAATGAAATGTACCTAACTAAGGGCCGGTAGTATCAACTAAGATTATAGTAATCTTTCAAAGAAGCCATCAGATTTTTACGAAAACATATAGTGTGATTTTTTCATAGTAAATATAATAAAGTTACTGTAACAATAGTTCTACTTTTTGCAAAATATTGAAAAAAAAATGTAAAATTTGATATTGCGTATCTCCATAACTATTCATATTAGGTCATGGTTGCTTGAACATTTTCGAATCACTATCAAGCCAGGAATCCACCTGTAAAATTTTTGTTACCCATAATTTTAAATTTTAAATAAACTCAATATCACATGTTGATTGTTTAAACCTCACTATCTCAAATCTACTCCAATGTCTTTAAGTGAGTTTTACCTCTAAATGTACCATACGTACGTAATTAGGTTAAAAAAAATTCAATAAATATGTGTCTTATAATGAGGCACCATCCTATATTTACGCAAAAGAAATACATCAGAAAAACGAGCGAGCCTTACAGTAGTCGCATACGATGTGTAACATTTGACATCTGACAGTTAAAAATATCAATTGAGCACCAATAGAAATTAACATCAAAATTTAAAAAAGCTAATACCTATTTATTTATTAATAAGTAAATACAAGTAAAGAAAATATACGTGCATTTATTTATTATTAAATTATGCCGCACTAAGTAGATAACCGTACGTACATATCTTTATACGCTAATTGCTTCGGTGTTTTCATCGTGATTTTTGGTTTATTATTATTAATATTATTTGTATTAGAAATTTGATTATTATTATTAAGAATGTTACTCCATGCGGTCGGAAGTCGAATGCTATCGTCTCTGTTGTTCATTATATTATTATTTCTTTTATTTATTTCAATTGCCTCTCTGTAGATTCTAAATGTTTCATTATTGAGGCTGGCGACTACTTTTGAGTTGTCGAAGTCTATTTTATGATTCTCCGTTAGAGAATGGTGGACAAGGGAAGAAGTTAGTTTCCGATTTTTTATATCTACGCGATGTTCAGAGACGCGTGCCGAGATTCTTCGGTTTGACCTACCTATGTAGGTTTTGTTACAGTCACCGCATGGTATTTCGTATACCCCGTGCGATTCTAGAGGTATTTTATCCTTCGGACTTCTTAAAAGTGATGAAATTTTATTATATGTTCTAAAAACAGTGCGGATATTATATTTATTTAATAATCGACTTATTTTATCTGTAGTTCCCTTTACGTACGGTAGGAATGCGGTAGCTAGTGGTTTTGCTTCTATTAATTTATTTTAATAATTATTATTTTTACTTGAATGTTGCTATCTTTCGTAAAGGGAACTACAGAAAAATTCGATTATTAAATAAATATAATTCCGCACTGTTTTTAGAATATATAGTAAAATCCGACCGCATGTAGTAACATTCTTAATAATAATAATCAAATTTCTAAAACAAATAATATTAATAATAATAAACCAGAAATCACGATGAAAACACCGAAGCAATTAGAAAATCCAACCTTTTCAACATTGTATAATGACGATAATAAAGTAAATATACGGATTACTAGAAGCCGAGCAAAACACATTAACGGCGTCGCTGGAGAAACCCACTCCTCCACAAACACCTGACGCAGAATTTTTCAAACTTTCACTTGACGGTGAGCTCCGGACCCAAACGGTTGTACGCTTTTTGGAGAAGCAGCTCATCGACAAGGCGCCCTGAAGATGAACAGTGAGATCTGTTCGAAACGTCGGCAGACGACTGGTCCTGACGACCGAATTTGACGCGGGTTACCCCCAAAGTAGTTAGAACTAACATATATATATATATATATATATTATTTAGAAATACTGTGTTTGGTCAATTATGTTTTGTAAAAAAAATTTATTAAAAAAAGTTTATTATTTATTGGATAGTTTGGAAGATATAAGCCAAAATATATCAAAGTTGCAACATCCACACGCTTGACATCAACCACATAACATATATACAAAATCAGAAGGGTTGGCTGTTGGAAGGGTGCGTCTTCGCTTTGATGGCACTTGGTGGACACTGATTTGTTTATAAACGATGATTTTCTTTCCATCGCGCGCGCTCATTTGTGAAATGAAATTGCGCGCGTCTTATTTCCTGTTACGCTTTTCCGTCATTTTTCACGAAATCACTGCCACATATTGCAGGAAAGAGAGAGTGTGTTACACATCAAAAATACATATTTCGAGTGTATTAATGTTAGCAAGCAATGTTAATGAAAATGTTAATGTTAATGAAAACATTCGCGGAAGAGGGATATTATATGGTAGGATTCTTTTCTCTCGTTCTCGAGTTCTCAAGTTCTCGAGAGATACGGATTATGGACACGCATCCATGGTAACATTAGTCGTACCTGAAGATTTTTAGTGGTCGAAACTTCAAAGGTTATAATGTTTAGTGTCTCTAATAAATATTTAAAAAAATGAGGCATACTGCTTTTTTTATAAGTTCAATAATATAATTTTTTATCTAAAATTATACATGAGGTCAGTCGATGAACATAAGCAAATTCACCATTTAATGATATTAGAGGTGACTTCTATCGTAAATTTATATTTAACTTATGTACTTACACTAGTTATCCCAAAGATGAGAACATTATTCTCGAAACATATTAATATTTTATCTGTAAAAGTGGTGAAAACAAGGCTATTTTGACTTTCTTTAATTAAATTAATACATCACCACAAAGTGTAAACCTTTTTTCAGGAGCTTCTAGGAGGAGTTATTCAAAAAATTAACTTCTATCATGGTTTAGCAGAGTCGTCGTACTTGAGATCGGATACGGAGATCACAATTTCGACCTTTTGATCTCCGGATGAGACTGGACCCCCTCCAATTTTGCCTTCGATCGCTATACAACTATCGCTATACTGAAAAAAACTATTCGTGATGTGTACAAAATGTGCTCGTTTTTTTATACGAAAATGTTGTATCGAAAACGATTTTGAAGCATTAAACTCTAAATTATTAGAAAAACGTTATTACAGTGTAGAATATTAATAGGTGTTTAAAAATAATGTTCAATTATGAAATTGTCACTTCAAACTTTGATACTTTAATGCTATTGCGTACTACAACGGTATGACGTATGATACGATAATTTTCAGTACACACTTAGTCAGTTTAGTATTGTCAATAATTACGGTATTAAAATGAGTTTGTTTTCTTGTAAATAATATTCTTGTATTCACCATGTTTGAACAGCTACCTACACATCATCACTTTGAATTTATTAAATTTAAATATTCAAATCTTTTTGCCTGGAAATGATTCCATTTGCAGACAAAACCAATATTTTAATTAATTGTTTCTGGATGCTGGTATATTCCATGTCATGAACATCGTGATCACGATTGTCAAGGTTTCCATGAAGTTACCATTGGAAAACCGCAAAACATGGACGTGGACTACTCGACCTGAACCTTCGGTGAACGCAGAGAAAAAGAGCATATTTACACATTAAATGAAAGTATTGAATTTCTCAGAAAAATATTCTACCTTCATTTGTGATTGCATTGAAAAACGTGAAACAAACTGACATCTCTAGCAATAAATCATAACATCAGTAGGAATTAGGGATGCGCAACGCTGTTAACGCATTATCGATAATTTATTACCTGCGTAAGCACAGTGATGAATCACTTGTTGGAGATTAGGTTTCGAGTGCACTAATTGATCTATGTCATTTAATGTTATTTTGTTAGTTAACTTCTTCTTCTGCTTCATCTAGGACTGCGTCCTGTCATTGCTCGGAGCCTGTTCCTGGGATACAGATGTCCAGCTATCTCGCCATCTTTTATGCGGTCTTCCTGTGAGTCTGGTACCAGACGGCAGCTTGTTCGCTGCTATGCTCACTACTCTCTCAGAACAAGCTCTCTCCACATGATCTCTCCAGTAACGTCTTCTAGATCTTCCCCATCGGACAAGATCCTCGACGTCACAAGTCCTTCGTATTTCGGAATTCCTCACTCGGTCTCGAATTGTCAGTCCCGCAAAGGGTTGGAGAATCTTCATCTCAATTGTTCTTAGGAGATTTTTAGTTCTGGTAGTGTCAGCCCTTGTCTCGATACCGTACGTCACGATTGGGCGGACACAGGTCTTATGTACTTTCACTTTGATCTCCTTGAGCATGTGTTCGTTTCTCCAGACAGCATTTCTCAAGCATCCAGCAACAGTTGCGGCTTTGTTTGCTTGCTCTCTTACTTCTTCGTAGAGGTCGTTACTGCTGGATATCTCGACACCCAAGTACTTGAGGCTCATTACTTGCTCTATTATTTTATCGTCAATTGCAATCTTGCATCGTACTGGCTGTTTCGATGTCATCATGCTCTTAGTCTTATCTGCGGAGATTTTCATGTTGAATCTTTGTGAGGATGTATGAAATTTGTGCAGAAGTTTTTGAAGACCGTCTTCGGAGTTGGCTATTAATACCGCACCATCAGCATAACATATTATATCTATCTTTTAGTCTCCCATGTTGTAGCCTAGATTCATTGTTTTGACATCTTCTATTAGCTTATCCATGATGATGTTGAATAAGAAGGGGCTCAAGCTATCTCCCTGTCTGATGCCTACTGCGGCTAGGATTTCTTTCGATAGATCACTGTTTACCTTTATGCGCATTTTATTGTTAGTATATTCAAATTATGAATAGCTTTGATGATGGGTAGTGGTACATCTTTTCCGTCAGAATATCTACAACATCTTCTAGAAACACTCTGTCAAAGGCTTTAAGAGATCAACTAAACACATATTCGCCGGTTTATTATATTCAATAGGTAGGTGTTTCCCTTATTTGTCTTACCACGAATATTGCGTCAGTGGTGGACCGGTTTTTTCTGAAAACTTGCTGTTCATCACAATTTTGTATTATATTCTCCAGTTTTGTTCTTACAATTTGTGAAGAGTTTTTGTGATGCGCATAAATGGGATATTCCTCTACAATTTTCCGGGTTTGTTTTGGCGCCTTTCTTAAAAATAGGGATGGTGATACTCAGTCTCCAATCGTTTGGTATTTCAGATTGTACGAAGATTTTTTTAAAAGATATTGAGAAGTGGAGAGAATGATCTTCTCTCCACTTCTCAATATCTTTAAGAAACCCAAAATCAAGGAAAAAAATAAAAAAAATATTTATAAATAACACTTACAGAAAACGGGGAATTTTGATAATTAAGCATAACATAGAATTTTGTAAACCGAGACACTTTTAATGATAAGTGTCCGGGAAAAAACGAACATTAATATAGGGCGCCACCACAAATATCTAATTACTCTAAAGGGGAAGGGGTAACTTAAAATTTTATAAATAAGTCGTTTATACGTGGTATATCCACTGTTTGATAATGGCCTTGTAAGCCGAAACAGCTGTCACATTTAAAATAGTTAACCCGCAGAACTTAATAATAATATTCATTAAAATTTAATTTATTTTAAATTTCAGTAATAATAATTCACTTTAATTTTCATTAATAATAATTATTAAAATTTAATTTATTTTAAATTTCGCTTGAAATAAATATGGAGTTCTACAAATTAAACAAAAAAACCATAAATAAATAAATACTGTGTAGAGTTTTGTTATTTGGAAAATAAACAGTATATAGTGAGTACACTGTGGTTATTGCACGTGAATAAGTTTTTACGCTATTTGTATTTTTAGGTTTTAAGTATGAGAGCAGTCATAGTTTTAAAGATTTTTTTTTTTTAAATATAGATGCGAACACGGAATTCGTGTCGCATCAATATTCTTACTATTTTCAAATTAAGCTAAACGCTTGTGCTATGAAAATAGGACTAACTTGCTTGTCTGGAGTGAGATTCGAACCTGCGACCTTTGGATCACGAGGCGAGAGTCCTAACCATAAGACCAACAAGCTACTCTAATTTTATTTTTATTTAAAAAATATATTTTTTTATCCGTTTGTAGTTATAAAAATACTTTCTAAAATTAATATCTATTCCAGACCATTTCTATTGAAGAACACGTAAACACCAAAGACAACCAATATTTTTTAATATGTTTTATATTTAATATATGTATATATTTTTTAATAATTTAATATTTTGTTTGTATGACATCGCAATTTTAGTATGAGAAACAATTTGTAATTTTAGTAGAAAGCCGTTCCGCGGCCAGTAACGTAGGCATAGGTAAACAATTGTGTTTGCTGTGCAGCAAACACAATTGTTTACCTATGCCTACGTTAGCCGCTTCGCGGCCAATTATATGTGGCAAATTTTCATTTTTGCTATTGTGGCCGCTTCGCGGCCAATTGTATCTAGCAAATTTCCATTTTTCCTATTGCTGTGCAGCAAACACAATTGTTTACCTACGCCTACGTCAGCCGCTTCGCGGCCAATTGTTTCTGGCAAATTTCCACTTTTAATTACGGGTAGTTTAGATATAATTAAGACAAAGTATTTATTCGGTATTTCTAACCGATTAATAAGTCAGAGCGGAATAAACCACAGTTCGATAGGTAGGTACCTACTCCTTTCTCTTCTCGCAGTGTTACTTTTATACAACATTATAAAAAATTAATCTTTGTTTAATTTGGTTTGTTACTTGAAAAAAATAATAAAAATGAATGTTCAAAACAAAAATGTAATTAAAATTTCAACAAAAAAATATTCTCGACCATAAAAAAAAAAAATCGATCCTGCCAGGATTCGAACCTGGCATCTTCCGATCCGCAGTCAGACGTGTTATCCGCTGCGCCACACAACCCAACAGGAATCACGGCAAAATTATTGTATACAAATAAAAATCATCATCCAAATGCAGAAACGTACGACATTGGTTAGGGTAATTAATTTATAGAAATTAAATCCAAAGGTCGCAGGTTCGAATCTCACTCCAGACAAGCAAGTTAGTCCTATTTTCATAGCACAAGCGTTTAGCTTAATAGTAAAATAGTAAGAATATTGATGTGACACGAATTCTTTGTGTGTGTTACAAAGTTAAAATAAAATATTTTTTAATTGTAATGTTGCACTACGAAGTATCTGCCAAATCTTTCCATGATACCGATTAAATTACATATGTTTATAATTAAATAAATTTCTGTTGTCATCTTCAATGCCATACCTGTGGTGTATGGCAGAACCACAGGTGTGATATTGAAACGACGCATCTCCTTGACAGCATCCGCAAGGCTTACTAGATCAATCGAAACCTTGGCTCTCCCACTATGACATCAACTCGCGACAAAGGTATTTTTACGTCTCTCATCAAACATGTTCAATACTGAATTCGGAGACATGGATCTCTTAAATCAGTGTTTCTTAACCTGTGATCCGTGCACCCCTGGGGGTCCGCGAATATGTATGAGGGTCCGCAGTCTCCTTTCTGGATCATTTAACAATAATAAATAAATACATAAATAAAAATAAATACATAAATAGATTACAAGTGGGATCCGATTTGAAATTACAACTTAGTAGTACATAATATCACTAATTTAATTGCAATAAAGCAACAACAGCCTTCACATTAATTAATGTGAAGGTTGGTGTTGCTGTTTATTTATTTATTTATTTATTTTGTTTTAGGGAAAATTAACAGCAAAACAAGAATCTTAAAAATATGAAATAATGGTTTTTACATTTATGCCAATTACAAAATTTCCACTGATTATAAAAATTTACTTTAATAGCGAGTGGAGAGGAAGGGAATGTGGGACGGGAGTAGTAGGGAAGATATAATGTACAAATTAGTTTGGGTGCGGTAGTGTAGATATTGTTTGTTTTATGTTTCTTATTGTTGCGTTGAAAATGTCAATGTGGTGATAGTTTGTGTTAAATGAATTTGTGGATCTGTACATAAAGGAGTTTTAAGTTTATTATTAATATGTTAAATAGGCACGAATTGAATTGAAAATATATATTTTATTTAAATGTTGGAACGTTTTAGAGATAACTCTCATTATCAATAACATATTTTTAACTAAATTAAAAACAATTACAGACAGTATTTATAAGGATTGGGTGTATTTAATGGCGGTGAAGGTAAGGGGCGGAGTTAGAATGGATAGGAGTGGGGAGGTTATGGGTGGTATTTGAATGTTACTTATGTTCTTATTATTTATTTTATTATTATGAATCTCTAAGCTCTCCAAAATATCAATTTTTCTTCCTTTATTGCAACTATATAACAGTGTTAAATAATTATTATCGAACGTACGACCCTCCATTAAAGCTGAAGTTTTTAATATCTCTCTAATGTTCTTCTAGCCGCTCCTTTATTTTTCTTCCACTTTGTCCAATGCAAATTGCGTCGCAATCTTTATAACTTAATTTATACACTCGCTTTTAATATTGTTTTTTGTGTAGAAAGCGGGTTTGAACTTTACAGGAGTATAATATTTAATAATTATCAACGTATTTTTTTATAAAAAAAGTTTTTTTTTTTGTATTTGTAGTATTAAAATTTATTGCTGGTTTTTTTATTAAGGGGGTTCTTTAAATTTGTGCTCGATTTCCTAGGGGCCCGCGGCTGAAAAAGGTTACGAAACGCTGTCTTAAATTAACGAGTTTATAGTTTTCGAATATTCACATTAGTTAGTTTATAATGAAGCCTTGTGTATAAAAGCGTATGTATTTAGGCAGATTTATACATATATATTAAAGGAAAGGGAAGTTCTTCGGTTAGGTGAGGTAAGTTAGGTTAGGGTTAGGTTCCAGGTTCTTTAAGGGGTTATTTATACACTAACCTGGGAGAGTAAGAATCGGGTAGAAGTTGGGTTATTTTTTTTACAAGAAGGTTATATTTTATTTTCTTTATTATAAATACATTTTTTTTACAAGAAAGAGACAGTTACTTATGATGGATATTTCTCTTCTACATGAGTGAAATAAACTCGTGTGTATGAAAGGTACTAAACTATTATTTTTATTGTATTTTTTTTTGAGTAAGAAACATAAAATGGCTGCGTTACCTATTACCGTAGAATTTCTTCGTGACTGACATTCATCTTCCTCGGTGTTCTAGACAGAAAAGTAGATCATATGCTTAGTTAGAAACTAGCTGTAACCCGTCAAAAATGACGGAAAATTGGTTCGCGTCTTTGCTAAGCCCGAGTATATATTTATAGTATCTTTTTGGCGGTCTATGGAGAGGCGGCCGTATCCACATGCGGCTCGGGGTTTTTTTCGGCCCCCATCTCCGGCCGTTCTTTTAGCTGTGAATTCGAACGAAATTAAAACGTTACACGAAATTACGGGGACAGACAGACGGATGGACAGACAACGAAATTATTATTTTTGATGAAATATGCGCAACTTTTTTTATTTAACAAACGCAAAACAAAAAATATTTATTGATCTGATAAACCATTTGTTAAAAATAATTCTTAAAATAATTCAGATTATTTTGAGTATGTTCAAATTTTTCAAGAACACAATACTGAATTTTGTCCCCAAGGGGATATCATTTATCTAGATATATTATAGATGTCTCATAGAGACCAAGCAACTTTTTTATGTTTACGAGTATACTGTTTTTTAATACTTTAAATAATTTTTTAACTTCTTCAAAAACAGCAAAATAATTTTTTTTTGTCATTATTTATTATAGTTTTTTTTAATACTATAACAGGGCATGAGGCCCAATTAATGTAGCTAAACACTTCACAAAACCACCCAGGCTTAAGAAAGTCGCATAGATGTAACGTGACCTTACCAAGAATCGAACCCGAAACCTCCATAAGAGAAGCCAGTCTGTCATACCTATGCGACTAGGGGGGCCGCCGCTCCGTTTTTATATGGGTAAGTAGGTATGGAAGTTTTTTTTTTTTTTAATAGAGATGCGAATACGGAATGCGTGTCACATCAATATTATTACTATTTTCAAACCAAGCTAATCGCTTTTGCTATGAAAAGAGGACTAACTTGCTGGTCCTAACAACAAGACCAACAAACTACTCTTATTAAGGCTTAGGTTATTTTTTTATATTATTTACTTGTTATAAACTTAAAGACGCTTAGCTTATTAAGAATGCCATAGTCAACAGTACTAACAATTAAAATACAAACTAAAATCCTATCGTGAAAGTAGTAAACATGACAAAGTAGTGAGACACCTTGACACACACATAATTGGGCAAGTAGTTGTGTAAAGATACAACCTGTATGTAGGAGTGTAGGAGTTTGAATGTCCATGGGAGATCTCAATATTATAATACGACACGTTGTGTCGCGTCGAACGAGTATTTGGAAAATGTTTTGAAATACAAAATTTATCGATTGCTGCTAGAATAGACCAGAAACTGCCGGCCAAATGTAACCGGCTAAACACCTTAGCAATAGAGAAATATTTATTCAAATTAATTCAAAATTGTGATATTAATTATAAATATAATTAATTAAGTCAAAAATATTTCGGTTATCACTCTAACGAAGCCAATTCAATGACAGATGGTGTACATTTCAAAATTGTGTTTTTCCAGAATTGAGGGTCTCCTCGTAACACCTGTTTGATCAGTATCTTCGATGGTTCAGGGTCTCGGCACTTCTTTGCTAAGAATATTCTCCCCTATCTGGCATATTTTGACTTAATTTTTTTAGCGGGTACCTCGGCAAAGGGTGGCACCATAACTGCTTTAGAATTTTTTTTATATTGTCATTTTTAACTAGTGTTTATTTTTAGTTACGAGTGGGATAGCTACCAGTAGCCCCCAACACTTTTTGAAATAGTAAAGATCACATGTTGAGCAAGTGCACTGTCATTTTGCTAGCACGTGATAGGTACTAGTGACGGTATTTCAGCCGGTGGCACTCCGTTATTTGAGATTTGTATCTGATTGTATCGACGATTGGTAACTCTTCGATAGACTACTAGACTAGTTATATCTCAGGTGCAAATCATCGATACAATCATATTTAAAACTAAAACAACTGTACTACGTGTAACCGGTTAAAAACGGTTCGATTATCACTAGTTATAACACAAGTTTACTCGTTATGGTGTGTCAATAAAATGTAAATCACACCTCTTGAATGAAAATCACTGCTGTTTTATAAGAACTTTTATTTTATAGATGTAAAGCTGTTGTTGGGAAGGGGAAAGATTTATATTATTTTATTTGACTTGCATTGAAGTGAACGAATTTTTCATAATCGATATAGGTAAGTTACTGGAATGGTAGTCAAATGTTTTACAAAAAATAAGTCAGAAATATTAAAAAAGAAAATTAATGTCGCATATCTCCATAAATATTGATTTTAGGTCAGGGTCGCCTGCACTATAATTAAGGCAGGAATCTATTTGTATAGTATTGTTGACTAGCTCTGATACACTTGTGATGGATCCGCTCTATATCAAGTACTACAATGTAGTACTAGATTATACTGAAGTATACACTTTACACGTGAACCACTCACTACAAACTACACACTTCAAACTACATACTTCAAACTGCACACTTCAAATTTTAAGTTCAAGTGTGACTTTTTTAATAATGTGAAATTTTTGGCGGATTTTTTGCAAAGTTGATGTAGATAAAATGACTCTTTGAAATCGTCCCTTTCTCGTCGTCAGGATGGAGGATTTGATGTGGAAAAATCGGCATGGTGGCTGAATGGAGAAAAGTTTGGAAACTGAAACAGTCTCGATTAATTAAATCATGAAATCTCCGGAAACTGAAACAACCCTTCATTGATTTAAAAATTTTGTAATAGCCCAGTTTTGAAGAAGCACTTCATGAAGCTCATTGAAGTAGACGATAATATTTAGCTACATGCACACTTTTGTAGCATTATAATTAGTTCACCTCATGTAGTTTATTGAAGTGCGTAATGTTTCGGTATCTACTACAAATGTAGCGCACACTTTGTAGTCTTCAAACTGTTGAGCGTGTGCGTGTTGTATTGCAGTCTTCATTCTGAAATGTGGTTTTTCGCTTCGCTATGTTACACCCTGTACATATCCCGGAATATTTCATAAAACAATAACAAGATGGTCGTGAAAGCCCGAGAACATTTCCGAAACTGGTGTAGTTTTTCGGGTGTTGCGTGATACGGCTAATATATCGAGTTATCGGGGCTTTGTCCCACATTTTTTCGTCAGAAACGAGTCGGCAACATAACGTCAATAAAAATTATGAGCGCAGTTTCATAATGCTTAAACGATGCCCACATGCCGGGGCGGGCAGCTGGGGCCTGCGGCCAGTGGGCCATCGGGCTCGCCAAGGCCGCCAGCGACACGGCCCAACAATGGCTTCACTCTCAAACTTGTAGTGAAGCAATAATACTTCAGCGTTCCAACTGAATTCGATTATTCATCTTGATTGAAGTATCTTTTGGCGCGTTGAGGGTAAGGCCGGTCGCACTTTGGATACGAATTATTACGTACGTATTCGTACGATTATTTTCGTACGTATGGAGCGCGCACATTGATTGCGTCTTGCGTTGGTCACGATCAGTTATTTTTCGCATTTCTCCAATAACGTTTGTGCCAAATGACTTAAATAATGACAAATTTCATGACTATCTACTTAATAGATTCACAAATGCTGGGGAGAATCGAAGTGCAACGAGAGCTCATAACACCGGAGAAATATTTAAAAGTTTTTTTGTTCGAAGTACATAATTATACCTCACCTTCATTAAACCAAATTATTTAACTTACAGGTATTTTTAGTTCTTTAGAGATTCTCCGCCATGATCTGCGCTGGTGGTTATGTAGTTGAATCACTTTGGTCCCACAAACATTTATGGTCCTGGATAATCAGCATCTTAATCAGATCCCGGATAATCGGGAGTCTGCTGTACGTTATTCGGAAAGGATTAGATAGATGTCGAAGGGAGGATGATTTTAGGGAACAAACTGAATGCGTTTTGAATGCGATAATTTTTAATGGAAACTTGTCAGCCGGGGTAGAGTTATTGAGTCATTACTTATTCGATTGCCTTATTTCATTCAAAAAAGACAATCGAATATGCATGTGTAAGCCGTGCGTACATAGCACATTGTTTCGTAGTGTTGGTGTTTACACCCGTAAACACCAACACAACGAAACAATATGCGTCGTGCGCACGGCTTTCACATACCAATTCGTTTGGCTTTCTTAAATGGAAAGACCTATAATACTAGTATTACAATCAATGTATATATACTAACACTGATGTATGGAAGTGAAGCCTGTAGCTGGCAAATGAGGAACAAAGTAGACTGAAAGAATTTTATTTTTATTTATTTATATAATATTAATATAAAGAAATTTAGATCATGTAAATAATGAACAAATTAGGAGTGAATGTTAAGCCAATCATAGCATAGTGAATAGATTTAAAAAAGGTTGCTTAGGTGGTTTGAGTTCACAAGTATATATGTATGTATGTCAGGTATGTAAATTTTGTTACAAACTCCAAAATATGAAAACGTGTTTCAGAATAAGTGATGAAATGTTTCAAGAAAATTATAGCTTTTATCTCCCTTCAATGTTAGTAGTTAGTACTTACACAAAATTGTGAAATGAAAATTATAGCCTTTTTTCAGCAATGTCGGAATCAGACAGATCAATAAACACAGTTTAGTTCCTTACATTAAATTATTAATCTATCGCAAAGGTAGTATTTTAGTACATTAAGTTGGTAGGAAAATAATTGCGGTATTAACTTATTTTTTTAATGAATGTATTATTTCTTTATGTTTATACTGCTGTTGCACAGGTTAAAGATTAAGTTAAATTTATGGGGGAAACAAAGGTTCGATTATTTTGTAAAGCCTCTAATAAAAACAATGTTTCCATTTTATCAAGGCTGGGATGGATGGGACGTCCAGGAAAAAAATTAGCCTTGGTTTTCCGCAGGGTTCTCAAGAATATGTATGCAAAATTTCGATCAGATCTGTAAAACGTTACAGATGTGCATGGGAGATATAACATGGGGCGAGGAGGGGTAGATGGGGAGGGGGAAATGTCACCTCTGTTACCTGCCGGGTCCTAAAGAGTAAGTATACAATATTAGGGTCAGAACGGTCAAACGGTATAGATTTGCATGGAAAATATATCAGGGGGAAGGGATGGATAAAGGGGGAGGTGAGGGAAATGTCGCTTATATTACCCGCCAGGTTCTAAAGAATAAGTATACAAAATTAGGATCAGAACAGTCAAACGGTACAAATTTGCAAGGAAAATATATCAGGGTGAGGAGGGGAGTAAAGGGGGAGGAAGGAAATGTCATCTATGTTACCCACCGGGTTCCAAAGAATACGTGTGCAAAATTTGATTCAGATCGGTCAAACGGTGTAGATTTGTACAGAAAATATATCAGGGGGTTGTGGAGGTTGAACGAGGAGTGGTGAGGGGAACAGGGAAATGTTATCTGTGCTACCCGCCGGGTTATAAAGAATAAGTATGCAAAATTTGGATCAGATCTCTCAAACGGTGTACATTTGTATAGAGAAAAGACAGACAGACATTGAGTTTTATAGGCATGGATTAATATCATTTTCAAGTGCTTTGAATAAGATTTAGTCTTATTCACGGAAACATCAACTATATTATTCACCATATAACATTGCATAAATTATTTTGCTTCAAATTGGGCTATTGAAATAAATTTGGAAATAAACAAAGAGAATGGTAAAGCTGCGGAAACTGACCGAAAACTTAACGATGCATTTGGTGTGGGTATAGTTAAGAAATGTACGGTCAATGCTGGTTTCAAAAATTTAGCGGAGTTATCGCCATAAGGGATGACGTGTGTATAATCAAAATATGACTAAGGAAATAACAAAAAAGAAAAGTAACGTTTAAAATGAGATGCAATCAAATGAAAGAAATATAAAAATTAAACTTAATATATTTCTTGAATAAATTGCAAAGTATATTTCAAGTGACATTATGAATATTTACTTAAAACCACTATTTATTGAATTATTTGTGTTTCGGGGCCAATGGTCTCTTTATCAGGATACAACGCACACAAAAATTTTATAATTCGAAATAAGTACTTAATTAAAATTCGAATAAAGACATTAACAAAAAATACATACATTTAAAAAAAATATGCGAGCTCATTACGTATTTTGACAATTTACAAAAGTTGTATGGAAACATTTAATTGATGCAAAATTTTTATACGAGCTTTTTATTCTTTTATCACCTTTTCGCTTGCTGAATAAAATAAATAATTAAATTTAGTTGAATCTTAAGTAACATTTGTAAGAATACATGGCTATTTGTAAAGTATAGGAACATTAATGCTAAAGGTGAACAGTATGTTGTAGGTATACGATTTGACACCTGTCAAATTGTATACCTACAACATACTGGGGGGGACCCCGGAAAATTGGGACCATGTTGGACAAGCAGAAGTGGTCTTGAAGTTTGGTTATAAAAAAATGTCACCTTTTTACATAGCAAACTTTCTGCCAATTCCCATAACAATAATACTGAATAACTCATATGGCGCCACCTCAAAAAATTACCTAAACCCGTAGAGTTTCTATTAAAAATGAAAAATACAGATAGAAATCACGATTTCGTTAAAATATTTCGGCTTTTTTCAAGTAAAAATAAAACTTCTTCCGTTATAATAATAGAAATACTAACAGAAAATTTAAGCTTACATAAATAAGTACTCACTCACTTGTACTTACTCAACGCGTTGCGTAACACGTATCATCCAGAGATAACTCAAATTAATTTTATATCAACGTAAATGAGATAATGTAATATACATACTCGACTATTTATAGTTTAAATATTAATATTTTGAATGAAGAAATATTTGGAAAGTACATGTTATATTGTAATTTTATATTTTGTTTCCCAAAATAAATTTCGGAGAGTATAAAAGGGAAAGTTCTTCGAAAAAAGAGGGCATTTTTTCGTAATATTTTTCAAAGCGTGATACGTAGCTACGTGTCTGTAATTTTATTCCTCTTTTTGATCGCTATTTTTTCGAAGTAGTTTCCTCTTTGTTGCTTGAATTATAGATTCATTACGTGTTTTAATTCCTCATTTCGCACGATAAAAGTATTGGTGAATTCCAGCCGGAATCCGGGAAGAGATTTGAAAGTCGTGGACATTGATCATTGATTCTTTTCCCGGGGCTGGATATAACAAGCGTCACTTTGATTTTGTGCTGTTTTTTTTTTTAAATATTGATATAAATATGTTATTTTTAGTTTGAAAGTAAATTACCATCACACGCGATCACCCAGTTTCCGAGTTTTTTATTTTTTACTTAAGTGTTGCTTTCAAGGAGATATTCCATACCGCAGAGTATTGATACACCTACGTATATAAAAAGCAATTATAAATAAATTGTTGCGTTCATACTTTGAAGTGTTCTGATAAGGGCCATTACAGAGAATATTTTCAACAGGCTAGAACTAATAAACAACATTTAATAACGTCAGTGTTGTTGCTCGAAAAATTGTATTCTCCGACTTTTAAATACACTAAGTAGGTACCTACGCGGAGTTGCATGTGTACATCGCTCCAAGTATACACTTGACACTTACGACAGCAGGGACTTTATTCTCAATCCGGTTAGGTTCATTCAAAACATTTTTTGAAATTAGAATGATATTAACATCTGATAAAACTCTTTCTCTTGTATGACGTATGACTTTTTAAATTAAATAATTAAACTTAATAAAATAATTTAGTTGTCTGCCTGTCGGTCCGTACGTAACTTCGTGTAACGTGTAACGAAAAAAATTATTCAAAACTTGAAACACGCACACATCCCTAAAATTTCAAAATATCAAAATGCAACATCATTGTATACATTATACATATATTTGAGAATAAAAAATTTCGATAGTCTCCCGACATAAATTAAGAAAATAACTGAGAATATACGAATAAAAAATAAATTAAATGAACACTACAAAAAACACAAATAAACAATACACATTTTTTACAATATATGTTCGTATATGTAGAAAATATGTTATTATATAAATGTGTAAGTTTCTCTCCAGACGCAAGGGTTGTTTTCTTTTTGGGGAGGCGTGGCGAAAAAATTTATGTATTTATTTATAGTGTCACGGAATGGCAAGCAAAAGGAATAGCGCTCTATCCGAATCCCTTGTAATATGTCACCACACTATCGCAGGATCTAGAACGGTCTACAATCCTCTAAAACCTTCTACAAATTACTAGAATAGCCAAGAAGCGACGAAAACCTTCTCCTGAACACTAGAATAATTTATAAAGTTTGAAAATACGAGCATTTAGATATAATCACCGGGAGTACGCCGCGGCGCTAGAGAGAGTCATGTTTTGTCAGTTCATTCGGTGCTAAGTCGGCGAGGCGACGGCCAGCGTGGCCAGTCGTGAGATAATCGAAGCGATATATAAGCGAAATACCTAAGTGGCGAAATAAACCAGTGCGACTTCTATTTGCGAGAATTGAATATTCTACGACCGATAAATACGTGTTACACATCGATAATAGTGGTCGTAAACGAAGTGGTTGATATATTGCGAAGATTAAAGAATAGCGTTAAGTTTAATTCGTGTTAAGTGACTAAGTACATTGAATAAATAATTAATCACTAATTAATAAATCGCTAATTAATTTTCAGTGTTTTCATTTATTCTCCCACAGCCACGTCACGTGACAATAGTTTTAATAGAATAGAAAAAAATATATAAACAATGAGTATGCAGAATTAAATTAATTTTAAAAAATGTAGTCAAGAAATTGTTCACTAGTGGCTACTGTCGTCACCTTCAAAGCACTCCATTTTTGCATCTTTACACTGACTTAGATGACATTCATTATTGGAAGCAAGCTAGTCTATTGTTGGAATTCTGTCGAGTTTCTGTAACACATTTAGTTGGATGTCAGTTGCATACATTAGAAAATCTACGTGTTTTCAGGGCAGCTTTTAATTTAACAGCCAAAAATCAAAGGAAGCCAAGACAGGTGAAAAAATAGGATGACCCAATTGCGCTTGAAATTTTGACGCAAAATTTGCAACATTTGCAAAAGCCAAAGCGCACACGCAGATATCTATAACTTTCCCAAAAGCTAACTATGAGAAACAATGGGTACCAGTATTACTTCAAACATTTTCAGGAGGGAATGTATTATATATATTTATATTTATTATATAAATCAATGTTAATCTTATAAGATATATAAATTACTTGATGGCTTGATTATTAGTAGAAAGAAAAATACGCAGGAAAACCTCGTTTGACTCGAATATTCTCGAACCCAACGCTAAGCGAAAACTCGTTTACCGAATACAGTAAACAATAGTATTAATTTTAATTAATTCATCGAGAAACACTTGAAATTATACTTCAAAAATACGCTTCATGTAAGATGTATTAGAGGCTACAACTATCAAAGTAAATAAAATGTCTGAATTTTTTTATCGAATGAGTTAAGTGATTTAGTAACTTTTTACAAAATTGGAGCAATGATGTTTTGACATCACGGCTTTGTTCTAATTTAATTACTAAAAATATTCAAAAAAGTCAGGGCTAATGTGTTGTCAACACATCGGTCCTAATTATGGACAGTAAACTCAAACCGATTATTTAAATACTGAGTAAGCTTAATACCATATATTCCAAACGTAAGTTTTGTATTTTTTATAGTCATATTGACTACTTGTAAACGCGGCCAAGGAGTCCCAAATATAGAAATATGAATCGATGGTCATCTTCGATCGTTCAATGAAAACCTGTCATACAAGAAATACCTGCAGCTTTTAAGTCTCTGAACTATACATGGTCAGAGTCTTGAGGGGTTGGAAAACTCGTTACTAAAAAATAATTTCACTTCAAAACGTGGCGTAGATTTTAAAATACCACGCGAAATACAAAAATAATCAGAGAACTCATTCGACATGAACTACCATAGCTCTAAGTTGCGTATCTCATGCTCAATATACTCGATATATTTATTATTTTGATTTTTTATAATAAATAATCTAAACTGAATTAATAAATAATCTAAAAAAATGTTACTTTTCCAGTATTGCGGATTTCAGCACTGAACTGATAATGTTTCAAAAATTTAATTTTATATTATTGTAACGAAATGGCAAAAGAAATTACGTACAAATCCCTCGTAATATCTCAAATGCGACAATAACATCGATCCACTGCATTTTGGAACACACTACCACACGTGGAAAAGCCTAGAAGCGACGAGAGTCTTCTCCTGAGCACTAGAAATAATCTAGGAGGTTCGATAATCTAGTTTTTGGGTATAAATATGGAACTGCGCCGCGGGTTTATTATCGAGGTTAGGCATAGGGGATAGAACGCCACTCTCTCGCCTCATCCACATTCAAACATCTTCGCATACCAGCTCAACGATTGTTGAGATTCATCATATCAATTAGATTAATCAGATACAAGACCATCTTCCAGTATTTGATTAATCTAATTAATGAAGCGATAAATAAAGCGAAATAATCGAGCGAAGCACCTAAATGGCGAAATAAACCAGAGCGACTTTTATAAGTGAGAATTGAATATTCTACAAGTGATAAAGTGTCCCAGCGATAATAAAGTGTTTAACTACGAGTGCGAAAAAAGTGTCTTCAGAGCCAAACGTTTGTTTTCTTCCTCCAATGATATGCAAGTGTGCCACAAAGAAATGAACAAAATAAATAAATTTTTATACCTAATTTGCTGAACCCGGCAATGCTTTGCTATTGGTAAATTTGAGTATATATAGATAAATAAAAAATAAACACAAAATTTAGGCCAACTTTCTTCCTACTGGTCGGATCGAGGATTTCAATAGCTTACAGCGCTTATCATTTTGCAAAAAAACCGCGCGTAGATCGATTCAATAAATTTTTAGTCTATAATGATTCATCAATCATCCTAAATTCAAATTAGGCTGAAATTACAACACTGACGATGACTAGCCTCTAATAAGGCCCGAGTGATGCGTTAATCAGCGCGCAGCTCACGTTACACGCAAGGGTCGTTATTTATTATAATCATGTCCCGTGATTTTTCACGGGTTCACGGTAAGTAATAGGTTTACCCGTAAGTAATAAATTATTTTTGGTGTGGAATGTTTGCTTCAGTCAAGCTCAGTAAAATGAACGTGTAAAGACGTGTTTTATACGCAATATTATAATCCGTGGTCTTGTGACTTGTGACAATTAAATTTAAATTTTTTTATTACTCTGTTGTAAAATGGCGGACAATCAACAAACTGAAGAACATTTGCGTCATTGCATGCTGTTTCATTTTCTATCGGGTGTTATGCAACGGTCGCAACAAAGAACATTTGTGATGTGTATGGAGACGTATTGAAAGAAAATAAGTGCCAACGTTGGTTTAGAAAATTTTCCGATGGTGATTTTGACTTGTCTGATAGCGATCGAAGTGGGCGCCCGGTAGGGTTTGATAATGACGCTTTAAAAACACCTAGAAGCATATTTTTCTTAAAAGTCTACCAACAAGATGGCAAAAGGTCCTAGATAACGATGGAGAATAAATCGATTAAAAATAAAATTAAATGTACTTAAATTCTTTTTCTGTTGCCACTTAAATAATTGATTGCTTATGGGTACACCTAATATATATATATAGTTTTGTCCTGATGCCGATTCGAACGCTAGCGCTCTCGTATTAGCGCTTGTTCAGACACAGCGGGAACCGTTCAGTTTCAGAATCGCGTTTCAAAACACGCGATTTGTGTCATCTGTTCACACAGCCGCGGTTAATAAGCGATTTGTGCGCGCGAAAATAAACGTCAGTTTGACAGTTTTGGTGCCGTTCTCCATCTTTGAATATCAGAGATATATTCGCTCATTACTTTGTTAACGACGGCCGTGTTCCATGGCAAGACACATAAATATCATTCTGTCAGTTCATTTTCGGTGAATAAATACCTACTTCTCTAAAATACTCTTTTTTTCCACCATTTCCAAATATCTCCACCAACTCCTGCCAAGCTTGGTTCTTGGCATATTTGAGTAATCCTCACACTGAAGATCCCATATTACAGGTCTTTTCTCCACTTCATCAATAAAAAGTTCAGTGTCAAAGCGATCCATAACCATAAAAAAGAGAATATAATCCACGCGTGCTCCTATCGTGACATGGAACCGTGCGGTGCCCGCAACGCGACTGAACGCTCTCATAAGCGCTTGTTCAGACACAGCGGGAACCGTGCCGTTTCAGAATCGCATGAGATCCGTGCGGGTCTCATTTACCTAGGTTTGTATGTGATCGTTCAGACACAACCGTGCGGTTAGTCAACACTGCGGTGCCCGTAACCCAACCGCTAGAAAATAGACCCGCACGGCGCCCGCACGATCCTATTACTATGGGGCCTTACGAGAGCGTTCAGTCGCATTGCGGGCACCGCACGGTTCCATGTCACAACAGGAGTACGCGTGGATTATATTCTCTTTTCTATGGTTATGGATCGCTTTGACACTGATTTATTGATGAAGTGATGAAGTGGAGAAAAGACCTGTAATATGGGAGAAAAGACCTGTAATAGTGTGAGGATTACTCAAATATGCCAAGAACCAAGCTTGGCAGGAGTTGGTGGAGATATTTGGAAATGGTGGAAAAAAGAGTATTTTAGAGAAGTAGGTATTTATTCACCAAAAATGAACTGACAGAATGATATTTATGTGTCTTGCCATGGAACACGGCCGTCGTTAACAAAGTAATGAGCGAATATATCTCTGATATTCAAAGATGGAGAACGGCACCAGAACTGTCAAACTGACGTTTATTTTCGCGCGCACAAATCGCTTATTAACCGCGGCTGTGTGAACAGATGACACAAATCGCGTGTTTTGAAACGCAATTCTGAAACTGAACGGTTCCCGCTGTGTCTGAACAAGCGCTAAGGCTCCATAGTAATAGGATCGTGCGGGCGCCGTGCGGGTCTATTTTCTAGCGGTTGGGTCGCGGGCACCGCAGCGGTTGACTATCCGCACGGTTGTGTGTGAACGATCACATACAAACCTAGGTAAATGAGACCCGCACGGATCTCACGCGATTCTGAAACGGCACGGTTCCCGCTGTGTCTGAACAAGCGCTTAGTTGCACTCGGTAAAGCATCCCATTGAAAACAAAAGTGACATTGCACGAAATGTGTAATTTTTCTATTACCTGAACCGGTTGACCGCGAACCTGTTTATACGAGTTTTGTAATGTGATGTATTTAGATACATTTTTTTTTATAAAACTTAGAATGCTCATTTAAAAAAAATATATTTTTGGATAGTTTCACTGTTATTTTAAGGTGTGATTTACCGTATTTTAGTGTGCGTACAAGTAAAGGATTCTGACTATGTCATCATGCTTTGGAAATATATATATATAAATAAAAAGAAACCCGTGTTTCCCTATCCGCCAAGTTTTCTCCACAACCAGCCACAATCACCCACCGGTGGTTATGGTGGTGGATAGCCCTTGGTGTCACATCGAAAATATGCGAGTTTGGTGGGGGTGGCTGTGCGTGGGTGGGAGTGGGTGACGAAAATGTGCCTTCTGGCCCATTGTTTTGGTATGGGCAGGCCGCAAATGCTTCAGATTGTTTCAAAGTAGGCACGCCGACTGTGTCAGTGAGTCTAGAAGGTTCCGGAAAAACCTGCTCTAGAAAGTTCTGGAAGGAGAAGGTTCTAGAAAATTCCCGAAAGGATATAAATATAATGGCGGAATGTTTCGGTGTGTCTAGAAGGTTCCTGTACATGCGATAAATTTCTTGAAAGTCATGGAAGGAGAATGTTTTAGAAGGTTCGCGAAAGTTGTATGACGATCCAAACAGTGTACTAAAAATCTATGCGTGCGAAGCCGCGCGGCCACAGCTAGTATTATATTAAACGGTTTGAAAAAAAATAATTTACATTGTTTTGCATTAATATTCAAACTTTTTTTAATTCTTGAAATTCTACGTCATTTTATATTCGGGCTAAGTCTTAGAATGTAACAAAAAAGTGAAAATACCAGCGCTGTCACTGATAAAAACGTTTTATGTAAATTTGAAAAACGATGCCAAAAGATGAAATATTTTGCATTAAATTAGTGACGAGACATAATGTTTTATTTCAGAATGTATCCTATAATTTAAATCAATTTTAAAGACATGCAGAAAAAAACCTATCTATCAACACATGGTTGGTTATCTATCAATCGTAACTTTTGTTGGGGAAATGCGTTATCATTATACTTTATGTTAGCTATTAAGATGTA
>JADDOH010009033.1:0-14095 GCA_016648135.1 Agrypnia vestita | reverse complement strand
TTGTCGTATTGTGAATTCATATCAAGGGTACTTCACCTATTTTTTGTGTCACATAATTATTTAATCTCGCACACAGATCTGAAGGTGTCCCCTCAGGGCCGGAACAATTTGTAAAAAGCCGTAGCTTCTGACCCTGGATTTTTGAGCATTCACTTTCTTTTATAACTAATGGTTTCATTAGCACTGGCAGTGAAATTATTAACAAATAGAATTTTTATTCAGATGCATAGTCACATTATAAATTATCTTTCATCTACTTTTGCAAACTCGGGATTTCCATTGAATATTGGGTAATTAAAGTGGTCTATACCAATGATATAATAAACCGTAGATACGTTACAAGCGTGGAATCGTGGCAAGTCAAAAAAAAGGTAATTGCCTTACTTGTATTCGTTAACGAATGGGCCTTCTTTGTGATTGGACGCGACGGTACGCCGAAAAAAGAGTCCCGGAGAAAAAGGAACAGAGTATCGTACACTATTTAAGAATGAGTATGTTATTTTAGTCACCGTGACTTCAAATTACCAGATTTTTCTGCATTTGCTACATTTGAAATCAGGATAGTATGGGAATAACGTGTCTATTTATAATACGTCAATGGTTTATACCCCATAAATAGCTCTAAAGATTACAAATATATTTTTTTATTACATTATGTATAAAAAACTTTCGAAAACTAATGAATTCTGAAAAAGTGAAAATACGAAAATTTCAAAACAACCCTAGATCTGATAAACGTTAAATGAATTCGAGTATAAATTTTATCAGAAGTCAAAAATAACTGAAAACGGTTCCGGTCTATCAAGCTAAATCTTTTTATCGACTATTATCATATTCATATGATTCATCGTAAAAGTAATTGCTACATATCATACGCATAGTTCGTGGAACAAAAACTAGTTTTTGCAGGAATTTTCAACGTAATCACAATAAAGGTCGAGTTGTTTCTCAAAAATGGGTATTATGCATCCGTTGAATTAATCACTTGAAAACATTTCGAACTCAAATTTAATGAAATCAAACATAATAATTTTGTTGTCTGTCCGTCCGTCCGTCTGTCTGCCTGTCTGTCTGTTCCCGTAACTTCGTGTAACGTTCATATTCACGTCTTAAAAAACGAAATAGAACGGCCGGAGATGGGGCTTGAACCCCGGGCCAGAAAACTCGAACCGGCCACTCTACGCATGTTGCTACGGCCGCCTCTCCGTGGACCGCCAAAAATATACTATAAATATGTACTGGGGCTTAGCAAAGATGCGAACCAATGTTCCGTCATTTTTACGGGTTACAGCGAGTACTAAATAAAACTATAAAAATAAAACTTACATAGTTTAGATAAAAATAAAAATACCCTAGCTGATGACCACAAAGAAAGTGACCTGAAACATTGACTGTTATCAAAACCAACTCATCCAAAAAACCAATACAGTTGTTATTAATCAAGATATATTATAGATGTCTCAAAGAGACGAAGCTATTTTTTTTACATGGGAAGGTCGGTACTAAAATCTTTTTGGGTGTTGTATCTCCTACGACCTATCGTACGGATAGCTTAAGTGATCACGTTACATAATGTAACGTTCACCAATTCCACCCATAATAGACTACCATATCTATCAAATTTATGAAGTTGTATGGATGTTTAACTTGCATATCTTATTACGTATGTGAGTTGTATTTTTACTACCGCCACCTGCAAACGAAAATTTTGTCATTCCCATAAATCAGTACAGATGTCGCTATTGATAACGAGATATCTGTATTTTTTTATTGGAGCTTTGTATGGGTTGACTTTCCTCCGAATTATTATAATTAATAGTTGCTACTTTTTTTTTTAAATGAAAATGATGTTCTTTCTAATTATGAAAATAAAAAAGAACGATTTATTTTAATGTCACGAAACAATTAATTAATAAAAAAACAGTTTCATAGTACATAAAACTAATATATAAGGTTTTTTTACATTGTACATATTTACATAATAATAAATATTATATATTTATTACACAACGATTTTTGCATCAAAGCGCTTTATACGAACTTAAAACTTGGTCAATGGATGTCTTTGATTTTTGCGTTTACATCAACATTAATTCAATTTGTATAATATTTTGTAAAATGTCATTTCAGCCGTGTACTGCCCGCGGCTTGCTCGCGAACCAGTAGTGAAAAATGGCACGATTTTATTGAATTAAATAAAAGTACTTTGTGAAAAGTTATATTGTCATTTAACAATTTATTTTTAATATTTAACAATTTATCACAATTTAGATTATTTTCAAAACAACTTTCAAAAATATGATAATGCGTGGATGTTCTTACCGTAGAATTGGTGAACGTTGTATTGTGTAAATTGATCACTTAAGCCAGACCATACAGGTCATAAGCCCTGGCCTATCCTATAAAGACCATACAAGTTTCCCATATAAATAGCTTTCTCAACTCGTTGAGACAAAATCCAATAATTGTGTTCTCAGAACATAGGTTTAAATAAAAAATATGTTTTTGTTTGCTTTATTTCATTTAAAAATCGTATCAGTCTTATTGAAAGACTGATACGATACGAAAGACCTACTAAATAATTTATTGTTGTTGCTTAATGCAAAAATTTCATTGACATAAATTTCATTGAGTAACTTATTGGTGTAGTGGTCATGGCGCTCGCCTAGTGATCTGTTGATCGGTGGTTCGAGCCCCATTCCAGGACATCAGCAAGTTAGTCCTATTTTCGTAGCACAGGCTTTTGGCTTACTTTGAGAATAGTAAGTATATTGATGCGACACGAGATTTTTAAAGTTTTTAAAGTGTCCGTGTTTTTAAATATGTACCTAAAATTCTGAGAAATATCTTTGGTCCAAGTTTCGAAGAAAATTATTTAACCAAGATGAATCTCTAAAATTACAAGCTCTTCGGTGATATATGACGTCAAATTTATTAAGATCCAACAATTTTCGACGGTCCAGAGATCTGACTCGAATGGAAGTCTTCACCCTGGAATTTACCAGCATTTCATAAACCAGAAGGCTGACTGAGTACAGAGAGACAACGACTCTGTTGGCTAGAGGAATCAGGAATCTCTTAGCGAGCTCTCGAGGTTGAGGTCTGGCGCACCAAGGCGCAGAGCAGAGAGAGATTTCCTTGAGGCAGCCAAGGCCCACACCGGACTGTACTGCCATGATGATGACGATGATTAATTAATTAGTAATTGTAACAATTTCCATCAATACCTATATAAATATTTTTTTACTATCCGCCTGGCATTTACTTCTAATGAATTAGCGAGCGCGACAACTACAGTTAGAATACTGTATATTTTTTTCCAAAATTTACCGTTGCCATTTGGTATTCTAATATATCGACGGCTCCTACGTATAATATCGTAACCCACAAAATTCAATTTTACAGGAGAAGGATTTGAACATATTTTCGTCCGGTATAAATCTGAATATTGCCCAATTTTTTTGAATTTTCGTTTCAATATTTTACTTTATACTGTAGTTTCATAAATAATCACAAAAAAGTCGAAATTATTAAAGGTTTTTGTAGAAATGCACATACGATATTATACATTTCGAAAAGACGCGACGTAAAATATCGTATAAATAACTTACAACATTTTACTTCGGAAAAGACGCGACATAAAATATCGTATAAATGACTTACAACATTTTACTTCGGAAAAAACGCGACGTAAAAATAACGTAAGTGTTACATACGATAATTTTCTTATGTTATTTTCTCACGCATATTATCGTAAGTGTTACGTACGATAATTATCTTATGTTATTTTCCAACGTATGTTATCGTAAGTGTTACATACAATAAAATTATCTTATGTTATTTTCCAACGCAAATTATCGTAAGTGTTACATACGATAGTATACTTCGTAAAAAATATGTGATTGTTTGAGATACGATAAAAAACGTCCGAAAAAAACGTTATTTATTGCAAAATATATTTTTTTCTTTCTTGGAAATAAAGATATAATTAAATACATATGAAATACACAAAAAACTAAAAATTGTCGATTTGTGGGTTACGTTATTATATGTAGGAGCCGTCGATATTACGTATCAAAAGACTTTCAGAGGCCAAGGAATAGGCAAGTAGCTTTTTTTGGTAGCATCATTATTAACACACTCTACTTATTGTCAAATTATTTTTTCGGGTCATAACGCACTTATAACTTTTTTATTATATAAATAAAAATCATCAAAAAAACAATTCCACTGGAAGCCTGAACCTTGAAGCCTTTTTTATGTAAATAAACAATTATATGAAATCCGTATAATTTTATAAAAATGTGCATACGTATTTATTTTTTATTATATAAATCAATCACTGCTGTCTTTTTCTTTCATTTAAAGACTAAATAATGTATATAACATATTAAAAATATTTTCGTACATGTTATTTAATTTATTTTGGTGATGCGGCTATGAAAAAATGCGGGAATTACTTATAAAATTACATTGGTCGACCGCTGGTTCTGTGTTTGCGTTAGAAGTTATCTTTGCGGAAATTACGAGACAGAGCGAGGCATGTTGATAGAAAACGAAGAATTGGGGCATGCACCAGACCTCAAATAAGAATAAAAATTCTAACCTTCAAAAAAAACAAAAAAGACAAAAAGACGTTAATGATTATTTCGAACTTTACAGGAGAGCAAAAGAAAGTTCTGTCAATCTGATTTTTGACAATGTTTCTTTTATTATTAAACGATTTTCATATTTGTTAATCCAAAACACACATGGAAACCGTTAAATAATAAAAGAAGTATTAATTAAAGATAAATTATAGACGTCTCATTTATATATGAGACTAATTTATATATGAGAAAAGTGTATGGAAGTCTCTTATACGGCGGCTCAGGACTTACAACCTGTATGAGCTGGCTTAAGTGATCACTCTACACAATGTAACGTTCACCAATTCCATCATAAGAACATCCATACATTATCAAATTTTGAAAGTTCTATATATATTTTCGTATCAAGAACCTTTCAAATATTACTATGCTCTCTGCTAGATACATCTGTTGATTTTTTTCTCATTAACAAGTAAATATACACAGCTTTCGTAACTAGTAATGCTACCTCTATATTTTATTTTTAAAGGTGGATTTTTTCCCTTTAACATTACTGTTGCTGAAGAACCCAGTTACTGAATTTTGTCCCCAGAGGGATGATTAATTATATAAATTAGCTTCATCTCTATGAGACTTCTATAATTTATGCATAATTAATTAAACATCTCGGTGGGGACGAAGTCCGCGATCATTTTCTACTGGTTTTGAGACACCCTGTACAATATGTATATAAATTTTGTTTTAAATAATAATTTCATTAATTCCGACATAGATGACTAAGATTCATTAATCAAATGAATAAAATGAAGTAGTCAAATTAATAAGTTATATACTTGTGCTTCTGAAAATTTAATTACAATGGTAAATTTTTCAGAAGATTGAAATCATTAGTAGAATTAGAATTATTACCGGTCACTATAGTCCATATTATTGAATATTGTGTCACACGCCAACGGGTATGGCAATACATGAACAGACATTAGAGAATTTTAATTAATTACATTAACCAGATTGTTTTTGAGTCATTTATATTCAGTGGAAAATTTCAAGAGCTTTAGTAGTAACATAAGGTGACGCAGTTCAGGGAAGGTCAAAATGTTGGGCAAAAAACAGTTTCAAGATTGAGGCCAAATATTGTTCCGAAATTTATTTTAGTCACCTAGTAACTATTATTATTAATTAATTAATCACTAATTTCAGATTTCATTATTTTATTATCCTCTGAAGTAAGGTGTAAATAACCTTACATGAATTTTTATTTTCATCATAACTCGATGCAGGTACCTACATCTCTTAAGTAAGTAAATATTTTCCGGCTAGTATAACTTATAGGTTAAAAACGGGGCTTTAGAAAAACATTAAAAAACAGGGTGTTGACGAATATTATTATTCATTAAACGGTAAATACGTATAACCCTTTAAATTTGGAATATTTACAATATTTTCTCTCGTGTATTTATTTGTTAAATTGGCGATATATCGAATTCAAACTCTCCTACTTGTTTAAAAAAATCTTCACCTACCAGAAATTTCGCACGCTGTCACACTTTTCTTTTTCTCGAATGCCATCACTTTCGATTCACTGACAATCATCTTATGATCACTTTCCTTACTTCGGACATCCTACTTCTAGCCTGTAAATCCAGTTTATTCTTCGCCACTACCTCTGAATCGTCTGTTTTTATCTGAAATTATTTTACTTCTACGCGTGTATATTCCGGTTTTTTCACATTATTATCATTATGGTGATGTTGCGCAATTCTGAATGATGCTTTACTTAAAAACAAATAATAATTTGTGTAATTTAATTCTGACATACGCGGTACTTCCTTCACGCGGTGCCAAAATAATATCATTATTAACATTCTTCCTACTCTATCGTAAATATTATTACTCGCAGAAAGAAGCTCTGATCAATACATCCCCTCTCTCATCAACAAAAGATCCTTGTACGTCCCATACTCTTTCTTTGTCACTATTATTATTAAAATTATTTCATATATTTATTACTTCCTTATAATTTTTTTATTTCTAAATATATTTTCGTATTCTAGCAAACATACCGTAAATAGGATAAAAGCGAATAAGCATTAGCGAGCGACTGATTCATCGACACTATTTCACTGTAGCCTATGTCATTATAATTCGAATCAAGTTCGTTATCTCCACTTTCTTTCTCAAATTTGCGCTCTCTATATTTGCACATAAACCGTTTACAATCTATGGAAATAAAATATTTAACAGAAAAAAATAGTTAACTAAATAGACAAACTATGCTCACTTATTTTTATAAGATATGTTTGAATGAAATAATAAGATATCTTGAAAACAAAATTAGAAAAAATCTGCAGTTTAACGGCTGAAAGGTGTATTAAATAAGGTTGTATATATTATGCTACAAGAGTTAGAGAGAACCATTTCAAAATTTAACATTTTCTATTTTCTATGCCTTCTACCACCTCTACTCTGAATCCTACCTCCTCACCCTTTCCCTCCCATTCCTATTCCCATGTTACTACTAAAACTTATCAACTTAACTAACTTCTTCATTTATTACTATTATTTTAGTTTAATATTGTTTTTTGATTACTATAATATATTCAATGAGCTTTCAAATTTTCTCTTATCCAAAATAGTACTTAATTTACTACGCCTTCAACATCTGTGAATCTTTGTAATTGATTTTTGCAATGAACACTACGCTCTAATTGAAACTGTAAGGATTCCTCAATTAAATAAATTAAAATAAGAAAATATAAAATTCAACGATTCGTGTTTTAATTTTTCGTCTACAATATACATAGGTATATCTATAAGTATCTCGTGTACAAATGAGAGCATACCTATAAGTGTACAGTTGAAACATTCCCATTCGATTTTTCTAAATTTTAGTGGATCAACTAGTGGATTACTGTTGTTTTTATGTTTGAAAACCATGAACTTGCTGATTTTATCAATGATTGTCAAATATTTTAGTTTCACAAGTGTTTCTGATGTATTTTAAATATTTTATATTATATTATATCAATTTTATATTATATTATATTTATAAATATATTATATTTTATTTATAAATTACGTTGTAAATTTATTCACATGTACTCGCTTTTGGCTCTTTGTTGATGATAATAAGATTCTTAAAATAATTTACACTACCCAAAACAGCCTACTCCTTCAATCTGATATTGACTACGGCTTAGAACTTAACATAAACAAATGTAAAATAATGTCATTTTATAGATCAAAATCTCTTTTGACTACAAAATAGAAAATATAAAATTGGATGTGGTCAAGTCTATTAAGGACGTCGGTGTTATTCTGGACTATAAATTTATAGAATGTCTTCTGATTTCACAAATATTTACAATATCAAAACTCTTTACTATTCTATTCAAGAACACATTCGTATTTGTGAAGTTGTAATTTTTCAGAACAAAGCTCTGTGAAATATTTGATTAATTAATTTGGTTATTAAAAATATTTCACAAAGCTTTGTTCTGAAAAATTACAACTTCACAAATACGAATGTGTTCTTGAATATAATATCTGTTGTATCAAATGCGTGTTCAAATAAAAAATGAATTAATTAATTAATTCTGGCATCCATCTATCGGTGGTATTTCATAGTAATTTGAACTATCAAAAAGTATCAAAAAAGTGGATTGCTCTATGGACAAAAATAAAAATTAATCAATTCGTGAATTAGATTTTTCTGTATGTCTTTCTAATTGATTAATTAAATTGGTCTTTACTGTTCACTTGTCCGTCTTGTCTTACGTCTGTGACTTAGTCTCCCTTCTATATAAACCAAATAAGTCACATCGAATCCGTGCAACATCGTCTCTTAAGTCTGCATGGATGATGGGCTTGGCTAGAAGAGACTACTCGTACCTACAGTGAATTGAGTCAATGTTAAAAATTAATAACCTCCAAAAACGTAGAAAAAATACTGACTTAATCACCATATTCAAAATATTAAACGGCTGCACTGATGTGCCTTCGTTACTGGGCCAAATAAAATTCAATATCCCTTCCCGTAGACTCAGAAATAATGATGTAGTGTTGTTCCTTAGCCATCATAGAACTAATTATGGATTCCATGATCCCAAGTCACGGTTATGTCATCTTATAAACTCAAGACAGGATCTGGACTTCTTCGGTGTAAGTCTGTCCAGATTCAAACAATCTCGAATTAGGTATTCTTGATCTTGCTTTTGTTTTAAATTGCTATGACTTTTATTCTGATGTTCATGTATTATATTTTATTAGACTATGTCCGTTAATTTGAATAAATAAAAAATAAATGTAAGTAATTATAAATAAATAAATGTTGGTTCTGGACGACGCCTACCGGGAAGACCACCGAAAAGATGGAAGGATAGCTGGACCTCGTCATTCCAGGAAGTCTAGTTTTCTGTAGCACAGATCAACAGAGCTACAAAAAAGAAAAGAAGATGAAGAAGGTACTCCTTGAACTCAAAATAACCACATTATTACCTCGTGATTATAATCAGTTTTTTTTATGTTTCATTAATGGATTTGGCGTTAAGACGTTGTAGACATTATTCATGATGATCATTCAATTGGGTGAAGTTACGTGAGTTTAATTATAATTGTATATTTTACTACCCCAGTTTCGAGGGAAACAGAACCTTTCATCGACAGGTGAAATATTATCATTGATATAAATAACAAGAAAACACTTTTCCTCAACCACAATCAATATTTTTCAATATTGAATTATCAATATTTTTCGAGGCATAAAATTCGAGGCAACATTTCATCAGGATATATCGAATAATCAATATATTAATTACCCCAACCAATGTCGTACGTTTCTGCATTTGGATGATGATTTCTATTTGTATACAATAATTTTGCCATGGCGCCCGTTGGGTCGTGTGGCGCAGCGGATAACGCGTCTGACTACGAATCAGAGGATTCCAGTTTCGAATCCTGGCAGAGTCGAATTTTTTTTTATGGTCAAGAATATTTTTTTGTTGAAATTTTAATAACAAATAATTTTTTTATGTAACAAACCAAATTAAACAAAGATTAATTTTTTATAATGTTGTATAAAAGTAATCAACACTGCTAGAAGAGAAGAGAGTAGGTACCTACCTATCGAACTATGGTTTATTCCGCTCTGACTTATTAATCGGTTAGAAATTTTGAATAAATACTTTGTCTTAATTATATTTAAACTACCCGTAATTAAAAGTGGAAATTTACCAGATACAATTGACCGCAAAGCGGCTGACATAGGCATAGGTAAACAATTGTGTTTGCTGCACAGCAAACACATTTGGCCGCGAAGCGGCCACAATAGCAAAAATGGAAGTTTGCCAGATACAATTGACCGCGAAGCGGCTGACGTAGGCATAGGTAAACAATTGTGTTTGCTACACAGCAAACACAATTGGCCACGCAGCGGCTATCGCTGGCCGCGGAGCGGCCACTATTGGCCGCGAAGTGGCCACAATAGCTGCCCGCAGGGCCTAGCAGTAAGCAATCGGCGAAGCCGATTGCTATCCTGCTAGTTAAAATTAATATTCGAAGTAAAGACATTAAGAAAAATAAAAAATAGAAATAAGATTTTCTTTTTATTAGTATAAATAATGTTAACAAAGTCATTTTGAAGTAATTGAATAAATTATTATTATTGAGGATTATGTTACTCTCGAAACTAAAGTAGTTAAATATAAAATTAAGTTTTTGTTTTTCTTCCCATGATCATAATCAGATCATTTTCGGAGACGTGATGGTTAATATAATTTTAATTGCAATATTAAGTTTACAGGCACGATATGAAGTGATTGTACTATTATTCCATTCGCTTTGTAACTTCCACGGTATTGTGAAATAAACTCTCGTTCCAACAAACAACCAAGAAGGTACATCTCCTTAAGAGAACAAGCTGTACGCCATTAATACTGCGACACCCAGCAAAGAGATTCCTCGTCCCTGACGTTTTGGCAAGATCAGATGCTGTATGTTATTCGCGCGCCTCACCCTCTAGTTTGACCGCCTGCTACCCCCGCGACACACCGACTGTGGTCACGTGTTCCCTCCCCGGCCAAAACGTGACTGCCCGTCGCCGTCGACCCACCCCAAGACGACTCCCATTCTCGCCTCCCTTCCGCTCCTCCTCGCGACTAAGGGATGACGCCACACGCGCGTTCAAATAACGAATTTTAATATTTGGGATATTTGACGACCTAGTTGGTATTCAATAGTAATTATATTTTTTCAAAAGAACATTATTTCCAAAGAATGATTACGATAATAGATCTAGAAAAATATTAATTTGGTCAAAAAACGTCATGTGGATTGTAAAATTCAATACATTTGCAAAAATAATTCCTAAGATGTGTATTTTTTACTGTATTTATACACAAAATTTACTCCAAAGTCATTTAATTAGCAATTTATTTTTTGTAAAAAATCTTTAGATTCTAATTAGTGCAATAAAATATATTTTCACCACCCGGCATAACAGGCCTAGTTCACAATATGGTAAAATACCTGCCTTAATTATGAGCCAGGAATGTTCCGGAAGTTTTTCGATATTGTACTTCAATGTCGAGTTATTTTCTAAAGAGTTCATTAATCTTCGACAATATTATTCACACCGTGTTAAGTAATGATTCCTCCCTTTATGTCATTTACAAGTTAGGTCGTTTATGTACTCGCACACTAATCTTGAAAATATAAATAAATCTAAGTATGAAAAAATATATTTTTCAGAAAAAATTCCATGCTCTTAATTCTTCACTATAATATACATATGTATCTCTTTTGGCATCAAGTTCATATAAATAAAAACGAAAGGGTTCAGAATATATCTTAAAATATCTTAATTTCTGTTATCATCGCATAAACAGTAATGATTTCGAGATCTTAAATATTGGTGCCTTGGTGGATCGCAGAAATACTGTGGTTATTTCTGCGATCGATCATATATGGTCGTAGATTAACTAGCCACTCCTAGGATTAGTTATCCAGGTTTACCACAATGCATCTCCCTAGAAGTACCCAGAAGGTCCACTAGATCAAACGACATCTTGAGCTTTTCCCAGTATAACACTAACTCATGGCGAAACTCTTATATATCGCTCATCAAATATGCTAAACACTAAAATCGACAACTTGGATCTCTTTTATTCATCAATTTTATGATTTTATAATATTCCAATGCTTATCTAAGTCAATCTTTTTATATTGCCTTTTATGTGTGTTTGTGTGTTAATGTGCCAGACAACTGCCCAACAGCCAACTGCCCAACAGCCAACTGCCCGACAATCGATTGCCCGACAGTCGATTGCTGACAAGCTAACTTCCAGTTTTTTTTTAATTACAAAATTTACATTATATTAATAAAAAAAAAAACACTTTGTATAAAACCACTATTCATTTATAAGATATGTATTGTTGAAACAGTTGAAAATGGCGAACGGTGTACAAAAAAATGCTGCGGAGAAATCCCAGCCAGTCCAAAATCCAGCGCAGGAGGCAGAAGATTCTCCAAATCCAAATAGAATAAGTAGAAGGAAGTCAGGTGAAGAAATAAAACACAGAAGAAGTGGTCCAGCGGCGTATTAGACACGAAGTGAGGCTCCGGTCCGCCTTATGGCAATATTTGACTGATTGCGATGGAAATGCGGACACCAGGGCGGAAAATCTTTGAGAAATTATGCTGGCTGTAGCGTGATAGATAATAATAATGAGAATAAAGAAAGGATCGCTAAGATGGTTTGGTCATGTGTAACGTATGAGGGAGGAAAGCATGATTTAAAATATGCTTTAAGCGCATAATAAAGGCAACAGGAATATAGTGCGTCAGTGAAAGACCTGGCACGACCAGAAACTATAAACATTAGAGGATATCCCTGTTAAAAGTCTCAATAATCATAAAGTAAGCACGAGAAGATGTATGAATGTAGCCAAAGCATAAGTGGTGTGCCAAGATAGAAGAATATGGCGTTTTATTCTCTCTGCCTACCTCTGCGAGGAAACGGCGTGATAGTTAGTAAGTTAGTTATTTAGTTTATGTTTACAAAAACGTGTGTAAGTGTTACAACTGTTAAAATCATCAAAATGACCATTTAAAATTAGTAATAACAGAATTTTGAAAAAAATATTAGTGGTTTGCTTAATATATTTTATTCCTGCTAGGCCCTGCGGGCGGCTATTGTGGCTTCGCGGCCAATTGTGTTTGTTGGGCAGCAAACACAATTACCTATGCCTACGTCAGCCGCTTCGCGGCCAATTGTATCTGGCAAGTTTCTGCTTTTTATTACGGGTAGGCTAGATATAATCAAGACAAAGTACTTATATTTTCATAATATTTATAATATTAGGTCCTTACATATGAAATTGGCGTTTTGCCGTACTGGCAAATTTGTTCTCAAATATCTTCTCTTTGGTTAGGAATTCCAAATCCAAATTTATACAGCTATTTACTCATGTATTTGTGTTTTGAAAATTATGATTCATTTGTTTTTTCCTCAATTGTTTTTTCTTTGCGTCACTCAGTTTACAAAATGAAAAACTTGAAATATCGCGTTATTTACGAGTACGAGTTCCACCGTGGCACCAGTGCTGCAGAAACGGCTCGAAGGATTAATGATGTTATGGGCGACGGTGCCGCAAAAGAAAACACAGTGCGTTTTTTGGTTCCACGTTTTCGTTTTCTGGAAATTTCGACCTGCAGAACAAGCCCCGTTACGCCGGAGAACAAAGTTGGAATATGAGAAAATTAAAGTCTATTGTGGCAGCGGATCCATCGCAAACCACATCCGAGTTAGCTGCAGGCTGCGGTGTTAGTGATAAAACTGTTTTAATCCACTTGAAGCAAATTGGTAAGGTGAAAAAGCTTGAAAGGTGGGTACCTCACGAATTGAGTGAAGCAAATCAACAAACGCGCGTTGACTGCTGCGTTGCATTACTCAACCGGCACAATAATGAAGGGATTTTAAATCGAATCATTAACTTTGATGAAAAGTGGATCCTGTACGATAATCGGAAGCGCTCATCGCAATGGCTGAACCCTGCCGAATCAGCCAAACCATGCCCCAAGCGAAAATTGACTCCAAAAAAGTTACTTGTGAGCGTTTGGTGGACTAGTGCTGGTGTCGTTCACTACAGCTTTCTTAAATCTGGCCAGACGATTACGGCAGATGTCTATTGTCAGCAACTGCAAACCATGATGGAAAAGCTAGCTGCTAAACAACCGAGGCTGGTTAATCGCTCTAGGCCACTGCTGCTTCATGATAACGCTAGACCACACACTGCACAACAGACGGCTACCAAATTAGAGGAGCTTCAATTTGGAATGTCTAAGACATCCACCGTACTCTCCGGACCTTGCCCCAACAGATTACCATTTTTTTCGAAATTTGGATAACTTCTTGCAAAGGAAAAAATTCAACTCCGATGGGGCAGTCCAAACCGCCTTCAAAGATTTTATTGATTCCCGTCCGAATGTTTTTTTTTTTTTTTTTTTT
>JADDOH010009032.1:0-22608 GCA_016648135.1 Agrypnia vestita | reverse complement strand
CGCCATCAGAAGAATGGCCGCGAGGCGCGGCCATCCGCGCCTCCTTTATTCAGATAACGGCACGAACTTCCGAGGCGCGGAAAAGGAAATGGCGGCCGCCCTGGCTGATCTATACAATGATCCACGGATGCAGGGACATCTAGCGGAGAGCGGGGTTGAATGGAGTTTCAACCCCCCCCTTGCCCCGCACATGGGGGGCGCCTGGGAGAGTCTCGTGCGTGCTGTCAAACGCGCACTGGAAGCCACACTGAAGGAACGGGCACCGCGGGAGGAGACTCTAAGGACTGTACTGGCCGAGGCCGAGTTTACAGTAAACAGTCGTCCACTGACGCATGTGTCAGTGGACCCACAAGATGACGCGCCAATCACACCCAACCATCTGCTACTTGGAACAACGGGCCGCAACACCCACTTGGCCCTCTATGGGGCGCTGGATGAAAAAGTATGTTTAAAAAAGCAGTGGCAGATGGCGCAACAAATGGCAGATTTATTCTGGAGAAGGTGGATGAGGGAGTACCTGCCGACATTGGCTCGAAGGCAGAATTGGCAGGAGCCCGCACCACCCATCAAAGAGGGAGAGATGGCCGTCATCGCCGATCCCGCGATGCCCCGCAACACATGGCCCAAGGGGAGAGTGATCGAGGTGAAGCTCGCGCCCGACGGGCAGGCGAGGGTGGTTCGATTAAAAACCACAACGGGCGACTACACCAGGCCCGCAACAAAGATCATCACCCTGACAAGGGCGCCGCAGTGAAGGCGTCGCTGAAGGACCCTGTGGGAATCCTGTCCTCCCTAGAAGTGCAGGCGGACTGCACGGGGGGAGTGTAACGGACAGGATGAATGATAGCCCTGAAAAGAGCCTCCTCAAAGAAGATGACATGGCCGAGTTCCATGGTTCGCTGCGGACACCGATCAAGGTGGACCTGTGACGTCATCTTATTCACGGGCGACCGGGCAGGACGCCGGTGCGTCATCACCACCCTGAGGACCGTAAAGACGGGTCCTATGCCTTGATAAATTTGTGAACAAATTTATGTATGAAAATTTATGAAAATAAAATAGTTGTGACATGTTTTAAATTATTACATATTATTGTAAGAACCTAAATATTGACATATATGAATGTACTTTGTCACATGTTTATTTTCAATAAACGAGAAAATCGCTGTTGCGATAGACCGGGGTGGTGAGTGTAGCCAACTGTATGGCATAAAGACAGATATAAGAAATATTATTGAATATTTCCGAGTGACGGCCAACTGTATGGCGGAAAGACAGATACAGGAAATATTATTTCCTACGGCTAACTGTATGGCCTGACAGACAGAATTACGAAATATTGTTTAATATTTCAACATATGTATCCGAGGACAGAGAGTTGGTATGCGAAGGAAAAACGGGCTGCAGACCGATTGTTTCCGATAAGTCGCGAAGCCATATCTTGTCAGATCTCGGAGAAATCTACATATAACTAACAGTGTTTTATAGGCCTAGCGACGGGGCTCATCACTAATAAGGTCCCGGGCGCGACAGCCACCGAAAAACGGTATTTGTACCAACAAATACGAGAATTTTCGACCCAAAATTGATTTTCTTATATTTACGAAAAACGAGGGTTTTTTCAATGAAATTGATATCAAACCATAATATTTTTGCTAAACAAAGCCATTTAGACTAAAATCTGAAAGAAAATCATGTAAATAAAAAAGTAAAATTTTTCACATTTTTTACGTAACCACTATCAGCAGTGGTCCAATGTCGATAAGGGTCATTTTTCAGTCAAAACTTTGAAACTGTCTTACAGACGCTACAACAGCCGGATCAACTTAAAATATTTTTTGTTGAATTCCTTGCATAAGAATCTACCCATTTTACATGTTTTTACATACCTACCTTGTCAGGGGCGCACCTGAAAAATAAATGAAAATTAATTTTTTGCGACCCACTTTGAAATATTTATAAATGACTGAAATTTTATTGTACATAACTAAAACTGATATCAAAAGTTACACCCATGTGGGCTCTTTATAAACTGCATTAACAAACATGTATAAACCATAGTTAACAAATTTTATAAATTTAATTGTGAAATTTTCCTGAGCAAATACCGCTGCGATCGGTATATATTTTTTGATAAAAAATTAACTTCGGTCTTGCGGGTCCAGGCAATCACGTCATGCTATAAGCAAGACATAGCACCATGTAAATGACGTGATGAAAACCCCGGGGGGGTGGCGTAAAAATTCTAAATAATTTTTGAATTCTGTAAATAAAACTTTCCGAGCTATTTTTTAGACAATTTCGCGTGCGCAAACGCGCGATACAAACTCTCTGTGATTGGCTCCCGGAAATAAGCCGGGAGGTATTAAATTTGTGTATAAATTAAACTTCCGTCGGCGTACAGATTCATTCCGTTCTGTGCTTTATACGCCGTCTGGACCACTTCTTCTGACTTTTACTCAACACCTCTGACCTCTGCTCTACCTACTGTTTTTGGATTTTGGAACTTCAACTGGACTACCTGCAACCGGATAATTCACTTTTGTGAATATTTAGAACAACCACTGTCAGCGGGTTTACGATTACCGCTGTACAGTCTTGGTCTGTTCTACGAGTCAAGTACGGGAGACCTGCGCATCATATCTTCGCGTATTCTGTACGGAACATCAAATGTACAGGGTAAGGTATCTGTCTCTAAAGATGAATTTACAATCAACACAAGGAGGGTATCTATGTTTGGACGAAGAGACGGCCAAACCGTCAACTGTATATACAGTGTACTTCCTGAGGTCAGACGAGCTTTGATTGATTCTGGGTTATGTTTTCTCGGATGGCACGCTTGTCGTGTCCGCGACTTCGTGGGAGCGACAAGGTGTTACAAATGTCATCTTTATGGTCACCTTAGCAAAGCGTGCAAACAAACAATTATGACTTGCAGGCATTGTGCGCAAACGGAACATGACGAGGGGACCTGCAGCCAAAAAGGACAACCTGCACGTTGTGCAACATGTAGTAAATTTAAAAAGCCATCGAATCACCCCACTGGAGATCAGTCGTGCCCAGCTTACCAGGCGGCAGTGGATCTCTCGGTTAAGATGACTAATTATGGCTAGGAGGGAACTCAGAATCGGGCAAATCAATGTCGGAAGATCGCGTGCTGCTTCCCTAGAGGCGCAGCGCGTGATCCAAGACTTCGACCTCTCAATAGTTTTAATGCAGGAGCAGTATACGTGGCGTAACAGATCGCCGGGGATTGAGGCGCCGCTCATGATGATTGAGGAGGGCGTGTCGCCGAGTGCAGGGATTTTGGCCGACACTAGCCGGCTAAAGCCGCTGTATCTTGCACACCTCTCGGACAGATACCGAGTGTGTGTTTCCGTCATGCTGGAGGGGACCGAGGTTTATTTGATCTCGGTCTACTTTAAGTATGGCGACCCGGTGGGGCCCCATGTCCTGGGGCTCTCCCGCGTTCTGGACAGTTTGAAAGGTAAGCATGTTATTATAGGCGGTGACTTCAATGCACGCTCCCCTCTGTGGCATGATCATACCATGTCAAGCGCGGGCTGCGATCGAAGGATTGCCGTTGAGGAGTTCATAGCCGAGTACGGCTTAAACATCCTCAACGAACCAGGCTTTCCTTCGAGCTTTTCTGGCCCAGCAGGGGGGGAGAGTAACATTGACGTCACCTTGTGCACGGACAATGTACTGAGGCTAGTTAGGGGCTGGAGGGTACTAGACGGGGCCATTAATAGTGACCACCGTCTGATAGCTTTCGGTATCAATCTGGCCCCGGTGCTGATTGAAAGATCTGAATGGAAATTTAAGTCCAGAAACGCGGATTGGGAAGCGTTCGAAGTAGTGCTGAAAGACGAGCTGAGAGATATTTATGAAAGAAGTGTGCAGTACCCAACCTTGGTTGGGGAGCATCTTAATAACGCGGTCTCCAGGGCTGCAGACCAGGTCCTCGGTCGTACCCGACCAGGTAAGCCTTTTAAGGCATGCTGGTGGTTCGGGGAGCTCGCTTCGCTTCGGAGTGGCTACCGAAGGGCCTATCGGCGATGCGAGGCTGTCAGGCAGGGTCTAGCTACTCTTTCGGAGAGACTGGCACTGCAAAGTGAGCTCCGTGCTGCCAGGTCGGCATACTCGGCGGCCATTCGTGAGGCGAAGCGAGCCTCCTGGAAGAAATGTGTCACTGTGGTTGGTAATGCTGACCCCTGGAAAGTGACAGGACTAGTCAGGGGAGGGGGGAGGAGCACTGTAAGTCTCTTGTCCGGGATTATTCACGGGGAAGGGATGACGGTGGATCTTGTCTCAACCCTTGATGGGTTTCTGGATAAACTCTTGGGTACCTCTTGAGCGCACTGGGAGGGAGACGGAACATCATCGAGAAGGCTGGCCCGTCTCCCGACCAGTAGTATGCTTAGGGAGGCGCGAGAACCTCCGCCTTTCACCACTGCGGAGCTGGAGAATATTTTCCGCAGCTTAGGCCCTACAAAGGCTCCCGGAATGGACAGGATAACGGGTGTTATAGCGAAAAATGTGTGGCGAGTCGCGAAAGATGAAGTTCTGTTCGTGATGAATGAATGTATGAAAGTAGGGCATTTCCCCGACGTGTGGAAAAAAGGCACTCTTTGTGTAATACCGAAGGGGAATGCCAGGCCTATGTCTGATCCGGGCGCGTATCGTCCAATCACCCTCCTCCCCGTTTTCTGGAAGGTTTTTGAGACGGCGATACGCAATAGGCTTGAGAGTAATCTCTCGCCGGCCTGTGACCGACAGTTTAGCTTTGTTCGCGGTATGTCCACGGTGAGTGCCATGAGGTTTGCCCAAGAATGGATAAGGGACTGTCAATGCACTGGGAGTTTTCCTAGACATCTCGGGGGCGTTTGATAATGCCTGGTGGGAAATGATCCTCACTAAATTGAAGGTGCGGCAGTGTCCGAGGTATCTTTTTGACCTAGTCAAAAGTTAGCTCAGTGGTCGGGCTGCTACCCTCAGCTATGGGGGGTCTCGAGCACCAGGCATACAAACATGGGTTGCCCACAGGGTTCGGTCCTTGGACCGACCCTGTGGAACATCCTGTTTAACGACATTTTCCTGCTACCGCTGCCTGCGGGATGCACCATTATAGGATACGCGGATGATGCTTTTCTGCTCGTGTCCGGCCAGAGCCGCTTAGCGCTGGAAGAGAAGAGTAAAAAGTCGATCGAACTGATTGAAGAATGGTGTGAAAGGAACAAGTTGTCTTTGGCGTCGAATAAAACTGTGGCCTTGATGTTGAAAGGGAGCCTGAGTAGAGAGAGGAACCCTACTGTGAAAATGAGAGGGATGAATGTGAAATTTAAGCGAGAGATCAAATGGCTGGGTGTAACCTTTGATACGTCGGGTACCTTTCTCTCCCATGTCAAGGCCATCTCAGACAGGGCGCGGGATTTCTTTACTTCCATGAGGAGGGTGAGCGTATCGAATTGGGGACTCCGGTCACCGGCTATGCGCCTAATATACAAGGCGACATATGTGGCTCAGATCACATATGCCGCTGAGGTCTGGGCGCATAGACTAAGTACCGGAATGATTTCCTCGGCTCTGAATAGAGGTCAGAGAGTGCCCTTGCTAGCGCTGACGGGGGCCTATCGGACTGTGTCTAGTACGGCCCTCCCGATTCTGGCGGGGGTGCTTCCTGCGGATTTGGAGGTTCAGGAATTTAGCGCCTTGCATACCCTGAGGCGGGGTCTGGAGGTCAACTACTTTGGTAGGACCATTAGGCCTTCGGATCACGAGCAGTTCCGGGTGTTGGGTCTTAGACTAAGACAAATTACGTTTGAAAAGTGGCAAGAAAGATGGGACACGGCCACCACCGGGAGATGGACTTATTCTTTCTTTCCGAAGGTGGCTGTGAAAGATAAGGGCAGGGGATATTTTCCGGTTCTGGATCACTATGCGGTGCAGATACTCTCTGGACACGGAGAGTTCAGGTCGAAGCTTTTCGACCTTGGACTCTCCGCAGATCCGTGGTGTACCTGCGGCCGTGTGGCCCAGACGTCGGAACATATCCTCTGGGTATGCAAGATAATGAACGACGCGAGAGAGGACTTGATTGAAGGTATAACTGGGCAGAGTATTAATGTACCGGGCCTCCGTCCCTCTAATGAGGACCTGGTAAGGAATGCAAGGAACTTCGGATGCTTCCGTGAGTTTGTTAAGGTGTGGGTGTCCCGGTGGGAAATCCTGCGGGGACCTGAGTAAAGAGCTTGCTCTTGTAGAGCTGATCGATACCAAGTCTGATGTTTCTGGGTTGAGTTATTTTTAATCTCTGGTATATTGCTCTTGAATCGGATGTATATCTGCCGGTCCTGACTTCCCTTGCCAGGTGTCACGTTTTTGTTTTGTCTTTCTTTTTCCCCTTGATGGGAGCGGATTGTTCTTCTTTATTTTATTTTTTTGTCCTGTCTTCGACTTGAAGCTTTCGACTGCCGCCGCCGTGGGATCTCGTCTTTTATTTTCTATTATTTTGTTATTTTGGTGTAGCTTTTACTTTTTATGTTATTTTCCTTGCATATAATTATGTATTTTGTTTTTTTTAAATAAAGACTTATCTTGAGGCGGGGACAGTGAATGGTTTTGTTCGAGCGGCCGTGCCACTTCGCAACGGTTATACGACCGGTGCGGAGCAGCACGGTCCTGCTTGTTAGTTGAAAAAAAATGTCAACCTGGAGACGACTGAGTAGGACCGATATGGAGCTTTTGCTCTTAGAACGGTCCTGGGTAAGCGGTGGGTAACATTCACTGTACCAACCAGCAGGCTCTTCGTGGTTAATATGGATGGACACAATTTCTGTTGAACAAGGCGGAAGTTTAAAGGGAAGCGAATAAGATGAACAAGATAGAAGGAAGAAAGATGGTTACGAGTTATGTTATGTTGGATTTTTATCGTTAAAGATTTTATTTTTAATAATTTATATTACGTTTGATTTTGCTAAATTTTTTTATTTTATACCGTAATACGTTAATTTGGATTACCGCAGCTGAAGTGGTTAATTTTTGAATTCGTTATTGTAATGTTCTTTCTCGTGGGTGGAGAAGACCTTGATGTTCGAAAGTCGAATGAAACCAACACCATATTGTTGATGAAACTCGTTGTCGGCTTCCAGATATTTTATTGGTTTACAAGTGACAATAGTTCGGTTATAGTACAATATGATTAATGTGTAATGTAAGGTGGCTACGTAATGAGAGAGCCCGCAAAATGGAGCCTCTCGCTTTATAACTTTCTCTCTCTTTCTTCCATCTGTCATTCTCATTCATCAAACAGACATCACTCAGATATGTTATTGCCTGCCCAACATAACTTGGCGTGCGGCAAGATCTATACATTACGACGTGAAGTTCTGTTGCTCCCAACAGAACTCCTCGTCGCCACCAGTTTTGCTCAGTCGGAGAAGAATCGGACTCACCTTACTTCCACAATTTAAACTCAGGGTACTTCCGGTGTCGTGTACGCTGCACTTCAGCTGTCTCTCACTTTAACTTATTTTAAGTTGCAACAGTTCAATGACTAGGGTAATACAACGAAACATTATTTAGATGAAGGGGAATTTATTCAAATGAATTTTAAACAGAAATTAATAATGCCACAGAAGGTGACAATTTTTTTTATGAAGTATTTTTGGGATTTTTGCACATTGAAACCCTTTTTTTACAATAAATTGAGGTGAAGATTTGATTTACCACGCCTCGACATCAGCGCTAGCGGCCGCGTCATACAAGGATGGAAAAGACAGTGGAACTAAATATTTTTATACTACTAGCGGTGACGCAGCGCAGGTGTCGGTGCGTGGTAATCACATTCTGCAGATTAATGAACATCTGGGCAAAATTACTATATCACATTTAAAACAATGAAGCTACAATAGTCTGGCACAAACACCGCTTCCGCACGTGCTTAGCAATGTTCCTTTTTTCTAAAACGGCTCGACCTGATGCACATGTTCTTGTATTTACGGAGTCAGATAACACGCAGCTCGCTCCAGGCGTGATGTGAAATTGATTATTAGAGAGAATTTGAATACCAGGCAAGTCGTGGTCTTTATTTTGCTGGCCTCGCATCTGAAGGAGGATTGCTCCCTTATGGGTCCAGAGAGCAACCCCGCCCCGAGGCTTTGGGCGGCCGATGCAGATGATTACCGGAACATCACCTCTGCAGCTGCCCCCCAGGCGTTGCAATGGATTCACCTTTCACTCCATGCTGCGTCACCTGGCCATGGCGCGAAGCGCTCCCGTGGAAAAACCCTCTATTAACACGAGGGTTCACAGAAAAAGTTCACATCTTGCGTGCTGAAGTGTCAGATTCCGAATGCGCCATTTTGTAATCTCGTCCCCGCCGTTCGCGACCGCTGTGAAACTATCTGCAGTAGACCAAAGACATTATTTTGTTCCATAGTATTTGCGGTACCTACGCGGTTAGAAATCAATTTTTGGTGCAGATAGTTGGTGCGGGGATTTATAAATTCATTTCTTTAGAGGTTTCGCGAAGAGGTGTGACGAACAAAGGTTGCTACGTCACATACCTCCTCCCTCAATTAATTTTGACGGTCAGCATGAACGGAAAAATTTATCCAACAACTATCTCTGTTAGGAACCATGAGATCACGCAACTTGAAGTAACATTAACAAATACATCTCTTACATCTTCATTTAACCACATGACACTTGATACAACATTTCTCATATTAAATTTGAAAAATCGTAAGTTTATTCCCTTATACCCCAGTATCAGACAGAATCACAAGTGTGTTCTCTTAAATTCTTTTAAAGAAATATCTTTTACAAACCACTTCTCATTAAAGATCATTAAAACATTCTTTATACAATAGTTAACTTACAACACATAAATAGTTATTTCATTCCAAGCATACGAGCGATCACTGCGGATTCAACGTATCGTATGTTTGGAAGAAACACTGGAACAATCTTACTTGAGTGTCTGCCGTGCCCTGCACCAACAGCAACTTTAATCATAATTACAAGCTTATTAATACAATTAATATTTCAACAGAACCAGACAGTGGTTCACAGATGCGGGAGGATGTGTACGTGCGGAGATTTCGAACTGCAACAAAAGGATCAAAATAAATTACATAATCATTTTATAACTTGGTTAATATTAACATCACTTTACCCGAAGCATATCTAAGCCTCACTAAAACAGAATGGCATGCCATATCACGTTCCACACTGACGACACACAGTTCCACACACACGATCTTTACCCATCCAACCGTTGTCAGAATACAATATAAGCGCAAGATTCAGCCATGCGCGCATTGATGCTGGATATTTCCAGCCGCACGATCTGCCTCGCCAGAAAACATTCCACGGACATCGTTTGAAGAAATCATTCTATTGGTTGTCGCGTTCCTTATATCTTGAACCGACAAACAATAACAATACACGATGTCCTCAACAACCAAAAGCTATACTGCATGCCCTTCCCAAGAACAAGCCGCACCGCAGCCACACAATGGATCTGGACGCTGATCGTCCGATTCATGTCACCACAATAACTTCACTCACTACGTATACCGTGCCACTTCGTTTGGCGTTGTACACCTAACCATTTCCACTTTGTATACGGCATCTACTCCCTGCTGTACACGACATTTACATATTGTATGTGCGAGATCTGCTTTTCCTCACACACACTGAAACGAAATCTTACTCGACTACTATAATTATCTACCGCATCCTATCTCCCTCAACAAAAGATGACTTGACACTCTCTCTGAAGCTGACCGTGCATGACTACCTAACAAATACTATTTCCCATAAAATTGACTTTTCTTAAAGCCTTGTATCAAAACTAAAACTAAACAGACCAATTCTTAAACCTTATGAAATTGCAATCTTAATCCACTTGGCATGCTTAACTTTTCATTATACTCATTCATTAACATATCTCATCATTATAAGAAGCCATCTCACTAACAAAATCATTTAACTGACATAACCTCCCATACGCTGAACCATAACATTTAAAACTTAACATTAGTAAGTTGTCTGGTCCGTTAAGCTAGAAGAACCTCTTTCAGAATGAAGATGGACCCATCACCTTTCATACAAAAAGAATTTCCCTCAGTTTTTCATCCTCATACAAAAGAAGGCAACGCTCATCCTTGAATGAGACTTCCAACATTCTGGAGGTAGACCCTATACGAGCAGGCTGGAAGAAGTCTCCCACTGACCTTCACTTCTGTATAAAAATAAATAAAACTTGTTCCATATTCTCATCGTTGGATATGCACCATTCATCTACATGAACCTATTACCGAACAGCCTAAGTGCTCAAATCCCCAACCGGACCTTACCTCAGTCTCGTGAACTACGGTTACTGAACCATAAGTGAGTTTAACATTGATGGCTTAGACTCTTAAGCTGCTAACACATAGCCGTGTCTCTGGTGGTTTCGCGCCCACCTTAACACTTGCACTTACAGTGAAAGACTTTCTGAGATCAATGTTAAACCTAGTTTTCACGCATTCAATATCGATGCTCACTATATAAGCAACGCCACTATTTCGGTCCGATCTTAAATGATCCGCATACATGACAGGGCAAACACATCCAACAACCCGTTCATCGCTTTTCACCCACAACAACCCCATTAGGAGAACGTCGTACTCCTGAACCAACTGAACTAAGTGCGGGTGAAAGCAAGGACCCGACAGATTAATTTCTTTAGACTCGCATGATCGACCCAAAACGAGTGTTGTTATCTAATCTATTATAACAAAAATTACTTACATCATCACTCGCTAACTATAACTAGGCTCCTTATAACTCCTCTCATACACTGAAATGTGTCGCATGTGGATGGTGCCTCATCCTGACAACCATGCATTTCATCTTACATCCTTATTATCTGCTCCCTACCATTTCACTATATCATTGCCTGCATGAAAGCTTGAACTAATATTTCTTTTTCTTAAGATAGAAAAAACGAAATTCACTTCTACAAATCTAAAGAAAATTTTAGTTCAATATTCTGAATGATTGAGTACCGCTGGTACCCCTTGCACAATTAAAACAAATTCAAATAAATATTCTTGTTCCGGAATTTATGTCAATTTGCTCTAATTATTCAAACAATTAAACTACAATTTATTAAGAACATTAGACTCATCTGGCCACATTTGCCCATGAAGTCTGCTATACAACAAGCAGAACAGATCAAATTTACAAAAAAAAATTCTCAAGTTGTTCTATCCAGGAACAAAATTATTTTAAGCATTTCTCATCCATTTGTATATAAAATAACTAATCCTCTCATACACGCTAAGATGAAAAAAAAGCTCATCTAACTTATTCCCGGACCTAACCTCTGCATACAGGTCAATGTAGATTTCGTTCAAAATCTCCATCAAGTAAACAGAATTTTAATATAATAATAGTATACAAGATAAAACACTCTATTAGATTGCTTCAGATATCAATATGTCAAACATTTGACTTTTGATCCATTAAAGTTAAAACATGTTCATTGATCTTGGCAAGGACCTTTGGCATACTACTAATTAAATACTAATGTCTTCGAACAGTATCTAACTTAAAAAAAACGTATTTCACCTTTATAGTTGCCCTATTTTAATTTGAATGAAGTATGAGAGAAAAACAATATTCCACAGTTCGCGCTATGTCAAAGTGTCAACTATCAAATATCAACCCCATACACCGCACATTAATTTACTTGGCAATTTATAGGCCATTTCGCACACAAATTCAGTATGGAAATATATATAGCGACATTGGTATCTACGAATTTACGTTTCACATTATTATTAGATATTCGCATTTGTCTAACGGGACAAATAACCGAACAAAAACGACTCATATATAGATAATACCATACACGCTCCTTCTCCATGTTACGTGTCACCTTACCCTATTTGTAAGGGAACACCACGTGACAGAAAGAGCAAGCATGCACTTCTTTTAGCTCCACAATTCATTATAAAAGGTCATCATGGTTACCCCCACTCAGCTCGTCTTCCGACTCTTCTCAAAGACAACATCAAGTGGAAATAACCTGACCACCATACAGCTTATTCCTTTATCAATAGATTCTTATCTTCTTTATTTTACATAGGGATATATTAACCCATATAACATTTTAGCAATTGGCAACAAGTCCCCTGTTGGGTACCACGAACGCGGTCTTTTCACTCGATGCCGCATCTAATGGAATTTACCAGAAGGCCTTTGCCAAGTCAATGCTGCTAATGAATTTAGCTCCGTTCAAATTTTGCAATATGGCCTGGATATTTGGTAGCGGATAAGCGTCCCTTATCGTCACTGAATTTAACTTTCTGCTATCAAGACAAAATCTAAGAGAACCATCTTTTTAGTGACCATCACAACGGGCGAACTCCATGCTGACATGGATGGTTTCACTACCCCTAGATCCAGCATCTTATCTAGCTCAGCCTCTAACAGCCTTTGTTTAGGAGGAGACATGGAAAAATACCTCTGTTTCAACGGTGCTCCTTCCGTATCGATCTTTGCTTAGAGAATAGTGGTCCTTCCCAGTCCCCTTTCCTCAAAAGAAACGGCGACAAACTCTTGGATGACCTGTGCCAGCCTGCACCTCTGATCCTCACTCAGATCCGCCGGGGTGGAAAGTGCTGAAACATTTGGACAGCCTTCAGAAACATGCTCTCTTATTACTATATTCTTAAACAACTCTGGGGCTATATTAAAAGTGAGCCAAAAGTCTATACCTAATATCAGTGGGGGTTCTAAGGCAGGCACTACTATAAATTTTGTTGAATGAACTTTGCCATCAACCTCCAATGGTATCTCTACCAAGCCTAGAGACGTTTGACGTCTCCCGTCAGCTGACGCAACATCCAAGGTGGCTCTCTTTAGACTATAACTGTTAGCAAAACAATCAGAGTACATCTTACCACTCATGCAGGAGATCGATGCTCCTGAGTCTAACAGAGCGCTGTATCTCATACCACTTACCTTTACTATCATATACGGCCGTTTATCACCATGTTTACAGAATAAGACCGGGGCAATATTCCTTGCCTGGTGGAAAAACTTGACAAATTCTAAATGTCGTTTCCACTCCCCCAGGTCGGAAGAATCGACCCGGCCCACTACTGGTTTTTTTGAACGGTTTCATTTTTTCCCTGCTCTCTGCGCTTCACCACGCATTTCGGACACCCCTTAATAGTTACGCCAGGTTCCCCACACCCAAAGCATTTCAGTTTTGGCTTACTTTTACAGTCTCGGGAGATGTGGCCGTTTCCTCTACAGGCAAAGCATCTGATGGACGCACGAGGATTCACCGTTGCCACTCTATCTATCTCCTTCTTCCCGTCTCTAAATAGATGCCGATTTGCCCAGGAGGGTGCAACTTTCTTAACCGCTCCTTCATTGTCACTGCCAACACTCATTTTATCTACTATTTTGCTGCGCACTATTAATTCTTTAATATTTGTAACCAAACCGGTGGCCAGCATGGCCCTGTATTTAGGCAAAAGATTGTTAATTGCGAAGTCAAACAACAACTGCTCGGACCACTTCGTGGTACAACGAGATGACAGTTTTTCTAAATAAATTATGTAGGAGGCGACCGATTCCTCGTTCTTTTGCGAACGGATCTTGCCCGTTGCCATGATGTTCCAGTCTGATGTGACTGGAGCGTACATCTCCACAAACCCAGTTTTAAGCGCGGCCCAATCTTCAAATTCCCCTCTTTTATTGATATACCATTCCTTAACCTCTCCTTCTATCAGATCAATAAAGCATTTGTAAAGAATTTCATCTGTGACGCCTCGCGCAAACTTGAGAATCTCAACCTCCTTTAAGAAATCTGACACATTCGACCGTCCGTCATACTTGATTTTCCAAGACGACAACCCGGCGGCGGAGTTTTGAAAGTAAATTTTCTCCACAATCCTTTCTTCAGGTTTCGGCTTTTCGTCCTTCGAGGTGGACGGCGCATCTATATATGCCGTCGAAGATCTCTTTAGGAGGCTGGATTGCTCCGACAAGCTATGGCATAGTTTTTCATATGTTAGTTTTGCACTCTCTATGACGGACTCATTGTGAGATCGCGTCCTCTCTACGAGCTCAGGCAACTCCAATCCTTGGGTTTGGATGCCTAATTTAATCATAATATCCTTCAACTGTTCGGCGTCGTCAAAGATTGACACGGGAATCCCTTCCATCCTGATACAACTGACTATCATGTAATGAAATGATATACCGGATGTTTCCTGGTGACCACCGCTTTCCCGTCACAGCCTATGTCCGTCCCCAGTCCTTCTGCCTTTGTTTTCAATAAGCTCTTGATGGGAGTCCTGTTCTGCAGCTCTATCCTGGGCGCTCTTCACACTCTGCAATTAATGGTAGTTTTCATACAATAAAGTCGCAATATACGCCTTTTTGCATTGTTACAGGGATACATGATCGCTCTAATTTTACAAGGCACAGCAAAAGAATCTACAATCTGGTGAAATAATGGTCTGACCTCAGCGTCTAGAACCATACACAAAAGAAAATAATAAAACCTCACCATCATTAAGTTAATGTGAGCATTATGCAATTTCAATGGAATCACCACCTTGAAATGCCACAAGAAAAAAAATTTCTTTCTTTTCCTTTTTTAAAAAAAAAAACAAGCAAGCTACTCAGACTGAGAAGGTGGAGGTCAAAATCTCCCCGATACCTTGCATTTTATCGTTTTGTCAAATCTCATTTCACTACACGGATGGATTTCTAAAACATTATTTTTCCTATAATTCCTCAGCGGCACACTTTGCACTACGTAGTCGATCAATTTCACTGATGCATTATTGAATATCTCAAATACGTGGCAATTTCTAATTTATCAAATAGCCTTACATATAATTTTAGTAAAAGAATGACTACTCACATGAGTTTATGGCCAAATGTTATTAAGTCAAGGAATGTCTTCGATAACCACGTCAATTACTTTGTTTAAGAATATTAGTTGACAATAAGATATGATGTCACTATCGCGGATGTCTCCCTACTGCCTTCACATACAAAAATTATGATGTCTAATTGTCACCAAGATTCAATGCATGTGCCACTTTTGTTACAATTAAATTTCTTATTACCGTGATCCTAGTTAACAGACATTACTACCTTATTGTCGTCACATGGGTAATTAAATGATTTGCCCATAACAATAATCACTGAAAGAAACATTTTTGTTACCATTTAGGAACATTATGATTTGCATAAAATTTTTAGTTCAATTTTTAAATTTTAATGCAACAATTATACAAATTTGTGTTGTTATCAATAATTATCCTTCTCATGCAAAATTTTCACTTTCAAATATGAATTTAATTTCAAGTTTTACGATTACTACTTTACCCGAATCACTATATCTGAGAAAAAACTTATCAACAATTAACATTTTCACATTCTTGCTTTTGGTCATAGCATTTACTTTTAAGGAGATTAAAACAATTTACATCAATGAATAACTGAAACAAAAATACTTAGCTTTTTTCTTTGAAACGGAGACTCGAGGCAACAATTTTCTACACCATTCCCAGCAGGCTCGCTAGACCGCTATCCCATCTGTCGAGTTCGAATCTCGTCACGTACACAATCTCTCCTCTGTAACAGACTTATATAAAAAAATAATTAGAACAATTCGATTCGAAATTTGACAATCCCTCATATCCCCATTTTCACTGAAGTGTTGCAAATACAATAGACGCCACTGGTTTTACACTTTACATTATAATTCAAACTGAACAGGGACACTGAGAAAAAACAAAAATATGTTCCCCGTTCACCAGACTCTCAAAAAAAATATTACACCTGGCTGAAGTGAAATCGACGTACACGCCACCAGAAAGATCAATTAAATTTTACAGGGTGCCAATCTATGCCTCAGCGTTACCGACAGCCACTAAGTTGGGCGCCAATCTACGACGTGAAGTTCTGTTGCTCCCAACAGAACTCCTCGTCGCCACCAGTTTTGCTCAGTCGGAGAAGAATCGGACTCACCTTACTTCCACAATTTAAACTCAGGGTACTTCCGGTGTCGTGTACGCTGCACTTCAGCTGTCTCTCACTTTAACTTATTTTAAGTTGCAACAGTTCAATGACTAGGGTAATACAACGAAACATTATTCAGATGAATGGGAATTTATTCAAATGAATTTTAAACAGAAATTAATAATGCCATAGAAGGTGACAATTTTTTTTATGAAGTATTTTTGGGAATTTTGCACATTGAAACCCTTTTTTTACAATAAATTGAGGTGAAGATTTGATTTACCACGCCTCGACATCAGCGCTAGCGGCCGCGTCATACAAGGATGGAAAAGACAGTGGAACTAAATATTTTTATACTACTAGCGGTGACGCAGCGCAGGTGTCGGTGCGTGGTAATATCACATTTAAAACAATGAAGCTACAATAGTCTGGCACAAACACCGCTTCCGCACGTGCTTAGCAATGTTCCTTTTTTCTAAAACAGCTCGACCTGATGCACATGTTCTTGTATTTACGGAGTCAGATAACACGCAGCTCGCTTCAGGCGTGATGTGAAATTGATTATTAGAGAGAATTGGAATACCAGGCAAGTCGTGGTCTTTATTTTGCTGGCCTCGCATCTGAAGGAGGATTGCTCCCTTATGGGTCCAGAGAACAACCCCGCCCCGAGGCTTTGGGCAGCCGATGCAGATGATTACCGGAACATCACCTCTGCAGCTGCCCCCCAGGCGTTGCAATGGATTCACCTTTCACTCCATGCTGCGTCACCTGGCCATGGCGCGAAGCGCTCCCGTGGAAAAACCCTCTATTAACACGAGGGTTCACAGAAAGAGTTCACATCTTGCGTGCTGAAGTGTCAGATTCCGAATGCGCCATTTTGTAATCTCGTCCCCGCCGTTCGCGACCGCTGTGAAACTATCTGCAGTAGACCAAAGACATTATTTTGTTCCATAGTATTTGCGGTACCTACGCGGTTAGAAATCAATTTTTGGTGCAGATAGTTGGTGCGGGGATCGATAAATTCATTTCTTTAGAGGTTTCGCGAAGAGGTGTGACGAACAAAGGTTGCTACGTCACAACATATAAAACTCAATGTCTGTCTGCCTGTCTGTCTGTTCTCTATACAAATCCACACCGTTTATCCGATTCGATTCAAATTTTGCATACTTATGCTTTAGGACCCGGCGGGTAGAATAAGCTACATTTCCCCTGTATTCTCTTACCCCTTCCCCTCCCCCTGATATTTTTCGATGCAAATTTTTACCGTTTGAGCGATCAGACTCAAAATTTGGAAACTTATTCTTTAGGACTCGGCGAATAATACAGGCAACTTTTTCCCTATTCTCATACCCCTTCCCCTCCCCCTGACATTTTTTTGATTAAAATCTTTACCGTTTGAGCGATCGGACTCAAAATTTGAAAACTTATTCTTTAATCCTCGGCGGGTAACACAAGCAACATTTCCCCCCATTCTCATACCCCTTCCCCTCTCCCTGACATATTTTCGATGCAAGTCTGTACCGTTTAACCGATCGGACTCAAAATTTGAAAACTTATTCTTTAGGACTCAGCAGGGAACACAAGCGATATTTCCCCTCTATTATTTTACCTCTTCCCCTCCCCCTGACATATTTTCAATGCGAATTTGTACCGTTTGACCGATCGGGCTCAAAATTTGGAAACTTATTCTTAAGGACTTGGCGGGTAATATATTCGACATTTACCCCCTATTCTTTTAACCCTTCCCCTCCCTTGATATATTTTCGATGCAAATCTATCCAGTTTGACCGAACAGACTAATAATTTGGAAACTTATTCTTAAGATCTCGACGGATAATATGTGTGACATTTCCTCCCTATTTTTTTTTAACCCTTCCCTGATTTGGAAACTTATTCTTTAGGACCCGGTGGTTAACATTGGTGACATTTCCCCTCTATTATTTTACCCTTTCCCCTCCTCATGATATATTTGCAAATCTACACCGTTCGAATCGAAACATTGTTTACCCTCACAAATTTATTTTAAACTTAATCCTTAACCCGTGCAACGCCGGGTATGTACAGCTAGTTGGAACTAAAACCCGCCCCGCCCGCACCCGGCGGTAACCCCTCGCCCTGTAATTCAGTACAATTTTGTATTTGCTCGGGAGCTGTGACATCTTGATTACACTGAATTATTATGTCCAAAACAACCAAAATAGTCCGGGGTGGTGCAAGAACAATTGCCAATGAAGTATTAAAGTTTTGCGAAGCCGAAAAAGCAAATAATGGACCGATATTACCGTCTGACCGGAGTTACCCGACCAAATTTATATTGATGGCTCTGACACTGGTCACCAGACGTTCTGTACATTATGTATTGTGTAATAAATTTACAACCTGGTAACTTCTGTTTCGCGACAGGGGCGCCCTCCCTCGCACGCCAAGTTATAGTGGTGGCTATTGTATAATTTTTATTTCACAATATTATTATTTATTTATGATACTCAGGTTGTAGGTTGGGGATTCACAGAAGGAGATAATATGGCTTCCCAACTGATGACTGCAACAATGCCAGTGATTCAGGACCTTGCTTGTATCAAAACAAATCCAATATTTTATTCGAGATTCCTCACGGCTTCAACATTTTGCGCTGGATATAGAAATGGTAAACATTTTTTGGAAATTTTTGAAATGATTTCGTATTCATACATGGTATCTAATAGTCAGTACACCTAAGCAAAACATTGTATACAAGTTGAATAGACTATCACGCTTTTACAATGAATTTATATCAACTAAACATTGAGTCTAAAATACAAGCCTAAAAAACTATTTTATATTTTTTTGTTGAATTATCAATAATTAATTTAATAGACTGTAAATTATTAAAAAAATTTCAATGCCAAAGAAATAATCCTACTTTAAAAAAAATAAAGTAATAGATTTTTTGTTTAGTTTCTTACTTACAATGACAGTTTTGTCTTTTCCAGGTTCCAGTGTTTGTAACGGGGATAGCGGTGGTGGCTTGTACTTATCAGAGAAAAGTGACGACGGACATGATGTGTGGCGACTTCGAGGAATAGTTTCCTTAAGCGCATCTCGCAAGGACAAGAATATTTGTGATCCCAATCAATTCGTGATATTCACAGATGCTGCTCAGTATCTTGATTTCATTGAGAGAAATATTTAATATTGTTTTTTTAAACAAATTTGATAATCTATTAAAAAGTTATATAGAAAACATATTTATTTATTTATTTAACGTTCTTTAGGGCTTTTACAAACAATGCAGGAAAGGTATTACAATATTAAGCAGTAACACAAGCTACAGCAAGTGTCATTAGTATTTGAATGGGTATTATTGTTTCGCACACGATCAATCCAGCGGCATAAAATTGAATATTTTAAATTTAATAAAAATAACAATATATGGCCGTGTGTGTGTACGTGTGTGTTGGCGCCCATTCGATAAATTCAAATGATGTAAATAAAAATTGCCCGCGAAAAGCAATTAGTGAATCATCGTTGACCGCGCATGAATGAAAAAGGGGTCATTAGGACGAGACAATATGGCCGATAAAATTTCCAAGAAGTGAGCGGAGCCTGTAGCTCGTTTAGCCATCTCCGCCATTTTGTTTTCATTCATTAGACTTCTATTGTATTGACTCACTAATTGACTTGGACGATATTATTATAAGAATTTCAATGTGTTTGTTTATATTTCGTTTTCATTGTATGTGTAATTGTTACCATAAGGTTTATTTTTTGAACATTTATGCATTTAGTTTATAATTTTCTTATACTCGCGTCGAGGCCTCGACAACTTGAATAGTTTTAAGAATTTTTTGTAATTTTATTCTATATGTAATTTGTAATTTTTTATTGTAAATAAAATGAGTGGAATTAGCGGTCTTATTACTGACGAATCCTGACTGGAGATATAAGGTTTTGTGCATTATTATGACATCCGCGAGATTCAGAAATAAACGTATCTCACTGTGGAGGATGACGGCCGATCTCGCGGATTAAATTAAATAGTAAAAATATGCTTTTTGCCAGTTTTTAGATAACTGCGCAGCAGATTTGAAAGGCCGTTCAAATGGTCGCGCAGGCCGACGTTTGAACGCGACATGTCGGCGCCTGCCGCGGGTCGCTGTTTTATGGACCAGACGTACGCGGCGCGTGGAAAGTTTGCAACGCCGTAAAATCAGAAAGTTCACGAGATGAACTCAGAAAAAGTGCACAAAACCTGGCATGTCATTTCCTGTCAGAATTCGTTATAAAATAAAGAACCGGATTAGTTTGGAAGGAGATACATCGAGAGATAGGAATCGGCCTTTTTGAGGCGATTTATGAACGCCGACACATCCGGACACATTGGTCCTAATTAAATTCACATGCGGATGTGCCAGGCGTTTAATTTGACGTAACATTTATATACGTACACCTCCCCGTTCGGGAGATAATTTGGCTAGACGGGCAAAATAGTCCATCTAGAGGATGAGCCGGCACGGTATGATCCGCTCGGGAATGCTGCGCTGACCACCATCCGCCACTGGGTATTCTCGAGATGTCTCTCCCCTCCATTACTAATCCCATTTTGACCGTTGATTTCCCGTTGTGTCTAGATTTTAAGTATAAATAAAGGAAGATTCCGCAGACTCAGCATCCTCAGTTCGCCGAGACTACTTTTACATCGTTACGCTGCCGGTCCGCGGAATCGTTTTTTGCTAGAAAAAAGTGCCTTTTATTTTTTATTTAATTTCCTGAAAAGTGTTTTTGAAATTTCTTATTTACCTTTTTGTTAAAAATAATAACTTTTAACTTTATACTGAATTTCTCCCACCGTAACACGGAGACCCACCCTATATTTAGCTATTTTTAAATTCGGTTTTTTAGCCGCTCGGGTTTTAAAATATTTTGGGAATTTATTAATAGTTATTTCGAACTTGGTATGGCCTTGTGCGTACCAATTATTATTATGTATTACAAAAACACTTCATAAATCACATTAAACAATTCACACCGAGACCGACCAATTCACAAGGCCCCCGTTCACTCAAAATTAATGCATTAACTCGTCGTGAATGTAAAAAACCACGTGGATTTTATGGCATCACTCCGAATGTTGGATTTACAAACATTCCAAATTCCAACATTCCCAAAAATTCCAAAGTTCAACTCATCGTGAATGCGGAACTCGCGCGTCGCGTGGCGCCGTTCCACGCCGCGCTGCTCGAGAGTGTCAAAATCGAAATCCATTTTGCGATTAAGGCCTGGTTATTTCAAGTTGGGTCAAAGTAAGCGTAAACCCTGGGTTAAACCCGAGTTTAATCTCAAGGTTACGCGAAATCACCCAGAAGCAGTCGTTTCATGCTAAATATCTGTCACATATTGTATTAGGGGTGTTGCAATTGTGTAAACTAAAAATCATAGACAAATGCACGCCAAAATAATTTTGCATACGGCATCACGTCATTTAAATTTCATTTGACAGCACAAAATTTTTTCGACGCATGAATGCTGTTTTACTAAATAAGAAGTGAAGATATCCACAAGAAGATGAAAGGAGACTAGTGGGCCGCATTACGCAACGAATATAATGCTTTGTCCGACAGATTTTCGAAGTAGATTCGAGAATATGATGAAATGCACCAGGAAGGTTAGATTATTGATGAATTAAATGTTTTCCAACCTATTTAGTGTTTGCGAGAACAATATGTTTTTTATTTGATCTATATTGTATTTCTTTAGTTTATAATTTTAGATAATTTTAGATTCAACTCGCAAGTGTGCTTGCTATTTGCCGGCATTACGTGCACAAGCTGATAGGTAATATTTATCGTGATGGATCCATGCACGTGGAAATTAGTATAATTATACGCCCTCCGCGGGTAGTATATCAGCAATATCCTGTTGCATCTTTATGTGATGTACAAAGTATGAAGAGATAACATAGATTACCCAAAATAAAGTCCCGAAACAGACAAGGTTATAAATATCATGTTTGACTTATGTGGCGGACTCGACGCCAAGACCGAGGAGCGCGACATCTCGCGACGAGTGGCGTCGCCTACCAGAGAGAGCTAAAAGCGGCAGCGCGCGACATCTCGTGCTGAAGGGCGACAACGCAGCTCGGACCAGCGAAACATCTAGAAGTCGCAGGACTACCGACGGGCTCCGGGCGCGAATTAAATTTCCCGCACAGGATGTATCAGTATTTAAAGGATTTTGCACCAGTTAAACACTACAGGAGAATTAATAAATTTATTTGTGAAGAACTTTACAGAGCAAAAATCAGAAACACAGTGATGCATCTTAGACCCCTTCGTATTATTTATACCCTATTTTGTTTTCAAATTAATATAAACATTCTTTGTTTGGAAGGGATTTTTATGATGTTAACATAAACAATTTAATGAGTTCAATGACCTAAAGGGCTGAACAGGTTAAAGGGTAAAGATTCATCTCTTTGTCTTCATATGGAATCCTCTAATCGAGGGACTAACATAAACAATGAGTTCATTGACCGGAATGGCTAACCTAAACAAAAGTATTTGTATTAATATTCTAGTTTGA